>NCSJ02000092.1:0-138098 GCA_002812745.2 Scytalidium lignicola
CGCTGCGCTACCCGTCGCGCGTCACGAGCTTCATCTCATGCGACACATCGCCTACCTCTCCCGCAGGCAACAGCAAAGCATGGATCGATCGCATCGCCATCGCCGAGAAGCAGAACCAGGTTCTGAGCGGAGAAGCTGTGGTAGGCACCGAGCTGGCGGAGATCACGGCGAGGAGATGGTTCGTCAACTACGAGGTCGGTGGGAAGGTCACGGAGGAAGCGAAACGAATCACGGAGATGGTTGAGAGGAATAGTCTGCAAGGGTTCAAAGACAGCGTTAAGGCGCTCTGGGAGTACGACATGAAGCCGCTGCTGAGCGGGGCTTCGGTCAGGGGCGCGTTCCTCGTGGGTGGAGGTGACGGAGTACTACCAGCTTCGATGAAGGTGACTGCGGCGAGCTATGGGAAGAGTGGTGGGGAGTATGCTGTTATTGATGGGGCGGGACATTTGCCTATGGTTGAGAAGCCGAAGGAGTTTACGGCTGCGGTGGAAAAGTTCTTGGGGTAGAAGANTTTTCTTTTTTTCTAGAGGAGGAGATATATAGTATAGTTTTCACGTGAATGAAAATACCNTTTTTTTTGCTTTTATGTTACTTGTGTTGGACTATTTTGATTGCCTATCAAATCAAAAGAAAAAAGATATAAAAAACCACCTCTAACATCTAGTGAACCACACCAAACTCCATCCAACCGCATTATTATATCCGAGAAGCTTCATAGGTGCCAAAATAAGAGAAGGGGGGGGAAAAAATCCAACATATTATATGTATGCTATTTTTCTTATCTAAAATCCCCTCATATCTCCTCGTTTATATACATTATTTTGCGTTTTCATGAAAAAGAAGAAACAGAAAGAAACGTGGGTATAAACATCATTTACTCAAGGAGCCCCAGTAGCGGTCGTCAACGGCGGTACAGTCCATACTCCCGTGCCTGTTCCAACAAGCGTCGCAGTGGTGGCGGCGTAGAAGTTGTACATGTTTCCAGCACCACAGCTTATGCTAGTATTGCCCTTGCAAGGGATAGTGCAGGCCTTGCTGCCAGTTAAACTAGTTGGTTCTGGATTCGGGGCTATCGATCCGGCATAGCATTCTCGGCCGTACTCTACACCAGCGTAGAGGAAAGTTGTTGCAGGGGTGGCTGAAAGTCGTGCTTTTGCGGAGGAAATACATAATTCTGGTGTCATGGAGTCGTTGCTGAAAAGCTTAGGCATGTTATGACCACCGTAGGGACCGCCGGCCGGATCAGAGAAGCAACCAATGTAAGCGAAGCCAAGGATCGTAGGAGTAGTTGTCGTAGGAGTGGATGATGTGGTTGTGGTCGTTGTGGCCGTTGTAGTGGTGGTAGTTGGCGGTGGGACTGAAGCTGAGTCACTGGTGGAGAGAACAGACGACGTGGTGGTGGTGGTAGAAGTACTAGTAGCAGTACTTGTAGTCGTCGTTGTGGTTGGGATATCACTTGGGGTCGTGGTTGAAGAGCTTTCTGCACTAGACGAAGACGGGCTTCCAGTATCGGCGGCGGTGGTGGTGGCCGTAGTAGTAGTAGTACTGGTAGTTGTCGTGGTAGGAATATCACTGGCAGTCGTAGTAATTGAAGAGCTATCTGCAACAGGCGAAGATGAGCTTCCTGTATCAATCGATGAGGCAGAATCAGTCGTTGTTGTGGTTGCTGCCGTCGTAGTATCCGTGGTTGCCGTTGTTGTTGTTGTTGTCGTTGTTGTTGTCGTTGTTGTCGTCGTCGTCGTCGTCGTCGTCGTCGGAACCACACTAGGTGGGGTAGTGGTTGTGGTTGTCGTGGCTGATATTGTCGTTGTCGTCGTCAACGAGGAACTGGCACTGGCTCCAAGGTTGTTGTACATCTGAAGTCTCGAAGATCCACCGCACTGATTTAATAAATTAGTATATAATTCGTAACAATCATGTTCTTATAGCGTCTAGACTTACATATTCAAGGGGGTTACCCAAGCACAGATCTGAGCAAGTGTTTCCACTGGTGGCAGGCACACTTTGGGCACTAAGGGTATTGCCACAATAACCTACAGTGATTGTTAGCTATGGAACAACAAGACAAGTCTCGGAGAATAGGAAAGAAAGCAAACTTCGACAGCACTTACACTCTCTATGATACTCTAGTCCAAACCATGTAAATCCAGCACAAGTCTGAGCACACAACTCCACAGTCATAGTATCTACAGCCAATGTCTTGTCACTCAAGGCTCGCCCGGTGGTAGCCTCAGTGTAACAGCCAACATAAGTGTAGTCACCAACGCTTTGAGGAATGGTTGGCTTAGCGGGAGCCGAGGACGTGGTTGTGCTTGTAGGGCTGCCTCCACCTACAGTTGATGAGCTAGGAGGTGCCGTTGTGGTCCCTGTTGTGGTCCCTATTACACTTGTTGACAGTGTAGTAGGTACAGCGGATGTGGTCGTTGTCGTGGTAATGGTAATATTACCGCCCAGCCCAGGAACTGAATTGCCGTCGGGGGTATATCTCAACCGGTCGTAGTAGATCGAGATGAAAGTTCCATCACCACCACAAGCCTGCGTGATATCGCCAGGACAACTGTACGAGCATTTCTTGAGCGAGTCATCCTGGCTGTGAAGAATGGTTAGAGATATAGAATGATGGAGAGAAAGGTGGGATTTACACATACTATTTAAGCGCACTCGGTGGGTTGTTTCCACACCAGCATTCGGTGTGATACTCTGTCCCAGCGAAAATATACCCTGCATTGAAACACACAGTTTGACACCCGCCATTTTCATTATTGGCACTGCTTTGCTGCTTCTGTAGCTGGCGTCCACCACCGTCGTAGTAGCAGCCGAGGTAGAGATACTCACTCGATCCATTGTTTAGTAATGGACCAAGTTGTCTGGTCCTGATATTAGCCGTGACGCCAACATCATGAACGCCAAAAGTCAAATCATCGGTATTCAGGATCCAAACGTCAGAAACAACATGATCGAGTCTGTTAACGCCAAGGGGGGCTGCGACAATATCCACCTCGCCTAACGCGCAGGAATCGACATCAATAGTCTGACTCTCATGAAGATCAACAGCAGAATTAGGAGCAAGCAATTCCGTATCGATAGGTGGTTTGCTCTTCGTGATTGTTAACGCTGATCCACCAGAGTTACAGAGTCTGATATCACCCCTCACGGTGGTTCCAGCCAATACATCACCAAAATCCAGGAGTAAGGGTTCCGAAAAATCCCAGCCTCCTTCAATGGTCGAGACAGAGATATTGGCTATGGGGGCGGTGGAGGCGGATCCAGTGAGCAAAACATCAGCATCGCCTCCCGTAGTCCAGAACTGCACAAAAGTGGAGTAGACACCTGTTGTATTAGCACGGAAACCCAGAGCCACAGAAACAGCGTCGCCAGCTGCAAGGACGTCTCCTGCCTTTGGAATCATGTTGGAGGTGAATCCGGCGCCGAGGTTACCATCGGTGATATTGTTATACACCACTGGTCCTTCTTGGGCAGAGTCACGAGCTGTCCAGGCTGTACCTAGGAATGTCATATCCTGTGCCCCAACATTGGAGATCAGGACGGAGGCTGACAAGCCACTTTGTTCATCGTCCGAACCGAGCACAATTCCACCAAAGTCAACTTCGGGAGGAGCAATTGTGAGGAACGGATCCTGGCTGACGGTGTTACCAGTCAGAGAAATAGGAAGAAGGGTGCTGTACTTCGGAATTGCGTTTGTGGTGAAAATATCCAAATTGGTGCTTGCTACGCCAGGAAGGACTTTGGGAGTGGAAGCATTCTGGGCATCCTCGATTACAGATTCCGTGAGATCCCAAGTCACAGGGAAGCTGAATTGGGTTCCTTGAGCAACAGCCCCTTGAGGTAAGGTCGAGTTGTCGCATTTGAACTCCGGGTTACCGGTGGTACAACCATCGATAGAGGTTAGTGGGATCAAGGAAATGCAGTTCACAGTAAGCGTCTTGGAGGTGCCAATCGAAACATCACCAAAATCCACAGGCTGAGAGCATTGGAGAGGAAGCGCAACTGGGGAGCCAAGACACATCACATTACCGTTATTATCCGAAACGTACACACGACCATCACCAAACGCTGGACGGATAAACTTGTTCAGCCCACCCGTAGGGGGGAGTGGAATCGGATTCAAAATGCCATCAACCGGGACAGCCCCGAAAGCTTGCAGACCGGCGTTCGGATCCGAAACCCAAAGAATGCCAGTACCTGCCTCTCCCTTGTACGTGGTGGTAGTGGGAATTCCGATACCAACTCTTCCAGCCGAGTTTGAAGATGTTTGGCCGACCAGGGTGAAGAGGGGAGCTCCGTTGGAATCGTGGCCTAATTTGTAGCAGACAGTAGGGAAGCCAACAGGAGTGAAGTAGATGTATCCGCCTTCGAGTGGATATGACCCAGGACCACCGAACACGGAACCGCTAGCGACGATTGTCTGAAGGATATTATCGGTCCCACCACTACCTTGCTTGAAGCCGCCTAGATTGTTTGCATTGAGGATGTAAGCCTTTCCGTTCTTACCAATTGATACTGCCATTCTCGAGATGCCTGTCCCCTTGAACGTATTTGGGTCTAGAAGCGCAACGCCAGCAGATCCCAAGTCACGATCTCCTGCATCCATGGAAACGTACTCGAATGGTTCAAAATAGTCTGATAAGGTGATCGTGCCATTTTCATCGACATTAAAACTTGCAACAACCTCATCTAGAGTAGACAAAGGCGTTCTTCCAGAGGCAGGAACATCGCCGTTTGCATGGCCCTGTCCATTTCTTTATATCGGTGGTCAGCACCGCTCACAGAATGCACATTGAAAAAAAAAAGCATAGCCTTGAGGATCATTTGTAATATTTACCCAGTTGCAAGGAACAGGCGACTCCCATCTGTCGCCAGGCCCATCCCACCCTGCCAGATGCCAGCCTTGCCTCCCTCCTGTACCATGATGTCTGTGACAACGTCTGGAGCTCCCGGGCTGGCTTCCATAGCATAGATCGAAGTCACACCAACATTAGGTGTGGTGCTAACCGCGACAAGCATTCCAGTATAGTTGAACAGATCGCAATGCCCGCCAAATCCACCCACAACAACATCGTCGATCATCGTCAATGATGGGCGTTGTAAGACAGTTCCTCCAATGAAGTACCTAAAAGATCGTCAGTATGGCCTGTGATAAGCTTACTCTTGGATTCTCCCGCTCTCAATTGTACCTGGTATTGTCATTGTCGGCAAAATTGCCGTCAATGAGGATCGGAAAACCGGGTCTGTCCTCCAAAGTCAAAACATCTACAGCATAAAACTTGTATATGCCTTCAAAACAGTCAGTCATGCCCAATTGCATATGGTACGGGGCTCAACCTACCATTGGCGACACCACCATTTGAAGCTCCATTCTTGTATCCCTTGGAGAAGAAGTATACGGTATTGGTGTCAGGGTCAATAATCGGGGTGCCAGTAATGCCAATGGTATCAGGAATATCTGTACATCTACAAACCCCGTCAGTTCTAGTATTCCTTCCACNTTTTTTTGGCCCCCTTCTGCGTCTAATAATCATGATCCTCCAATAGTAACCAAAGGTCCTGAATTGCTACATCAAGAACCCACGAGATTGGCAACGCACCCAATATCACTCTGTAGAAATGGCGGCTGCACCATCCTCTGCGCCAGCGTCGTTCCATTGACCGCATCTAGCACTCGGATATTATTCGTCGAGCTGGCCGTGAAGACAACCTGGGAGCCACCCGGCGGGGTGTAAATCAGCGGGCGGGCGTACCACTTCTCCTTGTTGTTGCCATAGTTGTTCTTCCAGAGAATGCCGAAGACGGAGGAACCAACAGTAGCCGGATGCAAGTTGTGATTGTCGAGATAGCCAGATTGCGCTGCGTCTGCGTCTTGAATGGAGTCGGTGTCGGCGAGGGACCGAACTAAAGGCGGGAGGAGGCCGAGGAGGGGGAGGAAAGTTGGGAACCTCATTGTCGCGTGCGGCGGAAGTTTTTCCGCAACAAAAGCGAGCGAGAGGGAGGAGGAGGGCAGGAAGAGCAAGAGGAAAGGAAAAGAAAAGGAATTAACTGCAGACAACCACCGACTGGGACTGGAGGAGGAGAAGGGTAGAAGAAGACAACGAGAGCTGTCCCCACGGCATGATTGCTTCGTTTTTCCAGGGCTGTCAATTGGCTGTCAATTGATAGTGCGTCTTGTCTGGATCTACCGTGCTGATGGCGTTCGTATCTAAGCTCACTATTTTTTTTTYCTTCTTCTTGTTCTAGCCTTCCTTAAGCAGTACACGGTGCAAGCAGCAGCAGCAGCCAAGCCCTTGCCAGCCATAATTCTATCCAGGATTCATTATTCCGGACCCAGCACGACCAGACAACGGGAAGGCTGCGGCGAGTGCAGATTGCTGCTGCGCCAATCTCCATCGCTTGGGTCTGCCAAGTTTCTCCTTCTTCAACCCGGGCCCCAGAATCAGACCATGGGGGGGGTACTTACGTACCGTACGTAGTATTACAGGCCATGCCCAGAGCGGAGGAGCAGGGCCATTGAAGCTATTCAGCCGACGGGAGGGCCTGATGCCAGTGCCAGTGCCAGGAACCGGCAAGTAGTCCTGGACACGACCCATTGGCTGCGAGGGGGGCTCGGTGCCTGCCCTTTCATCCGATCATGGATGCGGCCAAAGGAACGTGTCTGCACCGTACCCAATCTGCCAAGGCTGCCAAGCCCGGTGGCTGCAAGTGATTCCGTCAGACGAGAGAATTGGAAAACGAGGGAGAGTGCAAAAACAGAGACAGAAGAGAAAACGACGAGAATTGGAAAAAAGACGAGAGTGTAGACCAAGAGGATAGAAGACTGCAATGAATAGAGCAGAGGATATCAAAGGAAAGTTCCTGGAGGATTGTCATGTGCCAGGTCAGGCACGGAGAAACTTGGATTCGGCAGGAACGCACGGGGAATGGTAGTTCCGGTCCGTGCTTATTTTGGAGTTGCAAGCGAAGAGCGGCGAAGGCGTCCGAGACCAGGTTTATTACAGTGCTGTACAGTATCAGGGTCACACCAGAAGGCAAGATCCGAAGTCCTTAGGGTTCGGTAGAGTAAGTGGCTTTGGGCTGAAGATAGAGAGAGAGAGAGATAAAGAGATAGGGAGGCTGTATGGCCCTGTATTGTGGTACCGGTATGGTGTTGTTGTGCTGGCAGGCCCACAAATCTTCTACCGGTAGTAGGCCTTTTTGATAAAACGTCAACGAGCAGGTTTCACATGTTGGAGACGCGCGCAATGGAATTATTGATAGCACTATTCAATGGCTGCAGTTCAGGCTGAAGATGACCTCTTTCACCACCAATCGTCATGGGACGATGACAGATACAGATACGGGAATCATGGCCGTGGTGGTGCATCTCTTCGAGGCGTCGCTACGTGTGTATCGACACCCAAAGCAGGAGGGTGAATGAGGAAAGAGAAAGATACACCACCACAATAATGCCACCACAACGCTAGTCTTTAAACAGCCAGCAAAGACATTCCGTGAGCTGTCTGGCGCGAATGGTCTTATTAATCTTATTAATGCCTCCAGCCACGCATCTGTGGGCCAGCCCTGTGGCTCGATAAACTCTTAGGCGCCTGGGTCTTCTTCAGTGGCTTCCTGAGGCTACCTAATTGATAAAGCCACGAACTAATCGGGCGAACACCAAATAGCAATACCTCCGAAAGATTGCAGGACACACACAGCCAGAGTTAAAATTAAACCATAAGTTTATTGACGTGAACTGTGATGGGGCCATCACATGATGTAGAATGTGCAAACATTGTCTCACTGAGAACTTTGTGTTGGCGGACTAGTCACGTGTGGACGCGATTAGTCACATGTTAGCTAGTCCCAATTAGGTAGTGGGGAGCTATAGATAAGATTAGGTTAGTTTGGTTGCGGTAGGGAAGGGCGGTTCTGTACGGCAGTACTCCTCCATACAACTACCGCAATACGAACCTACCTATAGCTAACAACAATTAACCACCATATCAACACGTATTACCTCCATAGATTGGAGATGTATGTTCACCGTAGAGGTGAATCGACAATGATAAAAGAAGAAAAATAAGTTTTTGTAGACTAAAAAGCTAGTATAGATATTATAATTTCTAAGCAGAAGAGAGTCTACGGCTGATCCAATTAACTATATCGACAAATTTGAGTACAATAAGCTTTCTTACAGTTATGAATCCAACAGAATCTATTTGAGCAATATAGCTAATTCAATTACTGTATTAACCATTGTTAAAGCCGATAACTTAACTAGTCTGGTGAGATTCTTAGCTAATAGCATCCCACTTCTCACTCAGCTCCATTCCATCCATGTTAATTCTGCCGGGCGGTGGAGTCCGGTTGATGTTGCCCCTCCGCCATAGGAGTCCCATGAAACTTATTTATTCGCCCAGCCTACTGTTGTATTGTCATCTTTTCAGTTGGAAATGCCTCCTTATTCACAGTCAGACTATTCATAACTATACAAATTCTAGTGAATTCCGATCTCTGAGTATTTACAGACCATATTCTCTAGAAATCTCTGGCTGAGTTGGGATTACTACCCCGCTATCAAGATGGCGTCACAGGACAGAGGCATCCGAATAGCCATTGACGTGAGTTCAACCTCTCTCTCTCTCACGCGCGTCAACTCTGATACGTTATTCATGATCACTGATATATCATGTGAAGCGAGGTGGTACGTTTACCGATTGTGTAGGTAATCCTGGCACAGGGAGGATGGAGGATGATGTTATCATTAAACTTCTCTCAGAAGATCCCTCTAATTACGAGGATGCTCCGCTTGAGGGGATTCGGCGCCTTATGTCACAATTCTTGAAGAGAGAAATTGCACGCGGTGAACCACTTGACACATCGAAGATTGAATCAATTCGGATGGGAACAACCGTTGCCACAAATGCGTTACTAGAGAGAAAGGGTGAGAAGATAGCTATGATAGTCACCAAAGGCTTTAAAGATTGTCTCGAGATTGGAAATCAGTCGCGACCCAAGATCTTTGATCTCGCTATCAAAAAGCCAGACGTACTCTATGAATGCGTTGTAGAGATCGACGAGAGAGTCACTCTAGAAGATTACGCGGAAGATCCGATACGACAAACCACCAAGATCGAACCTCAAGGTTCTAATCCTGACCTAGTTCAAGGCTTGTCAGCGGAAGTAGTCCGTATACTACGGCGCCCAAACGAGGAAACCATTCGAAAGCAATTAGAGAATATCCGAAAGAGAGGGGTCAACAGTATAGCAGTCTGCTTAATGCACAGCTACACCTTTCCAGATCATGAAGCCCTGGTTGGCCGTATAGCTCGAGAATTAGGATTCCAACATGTGTCTCTCAGCCACGAATTGATGCCAATGATCAAGCTTGTGCCCAGAGCTACGTCCGCATGCGCGGATGCTTACCTTACGCCGGCTATTAAGAAGTATATATCCGGCTTCCAAAAGGGATTTGAAGGAGGCCTAGGAACGGAAAAGGCAAAACAGGAGAAAGGATCCAAAGGTGCTAGATGTGAATTCATGCAGAGCGATGGCGGGCTAGTAGACGTCGATAGGTTTTCAGGGCTAAGGGCTATTCTTTCTGGACCAGCTGGTGGTGTTGTAGGGTATGCACTCACCTCATATGATCTAGAGACTAAGATCCCCGTTATCGGCTTCGACATGGGTGGTACATCCACAGACGTCTCTAGGTATGGTGAAGGGAGATATGAGCATGTATTTGAGACTACAACGGCTGGTGTGACAATCCAGTCGCCTCAATTGGATATCAATACTGTAGCTGCTGGTGGTGGATCTCGACTTTTCTTCCGTAATGGCTTGTTTGTGGTTGGGCCAGAATCTGCAGGTGCTCATCCTGGTCCAGCTTGTTATCGAAAAGGAGGGCCATTGACTGTAACGGATGCCAACCTCTTCCTCGGTCGTCTGGTTCCAGATTTCTTTCCTAAGATCTTCGGTAAGAACGAGAATGAAGGTCTTGATATCGAGGCTAGTAAGAAGCTGCTTGGAGAACTTACAGAAACCATCAACAAGGAGGAAGGAAAGAGTATGACTGCTGATGAGGTGGCCTACGGATTCTTGGTGATAGCCAATGAGACTATGACCAGGCCGATTAGATCGCTCACTGAAGCCAAAGGACATGATACATCTAAGCATCGCCTAGCAACATTTGGTGGTGCTGGTGGACAACATGCGGTAGCAATTGCTGAAAGATTGGGTATTAAGCAAATACTGGTGCATCGATATTCGTCAGTTCTATCTGCGTATGGTATGTCATTGGCGGATGTGGTCGACGAGCAACAAGAGCCTGATTCCAAGGTATGGAGTGACGAGCATGATACTCGAAAATCACTTCAACAAAAGATGGAAGACTTAAAGCAGAAGTCAAAAGCCGCATTAATGGACCAAGGATTTGATGAAAGTTCTATTGTCTATGAGGAGTATCTCAATATGCGTTATAGGGGTACAGAATCGGCAATCATGATAATCAAACCCGATAATGAGCAGGTGCAGAAAGAGTTCGACGGTGATAATTGGGCATATGGCAAGGCATTTATCAAGCAGCACCAGCAGGAGTTCGGCTTCACTCTCCCAGATCGAGACATAATCGTAGATGATGTTCGCGTACGAGGAATTGGAAGAAGCTTTGGAGAACTTGAAAAAACAGTTGATCAGCAGTTGAAAGAAATTAAGCCAAGGGATGTTGAATCTGGAGCAAAGGAGTATAGAAGGGAGAAAGTATACTTTGAAGGCGGCCGGCTAGAGACCCCAATATACAAGCTCGAGGACCTAGAAATTGGTGACAAGATTAAAGGCCCAGCAATCTTAGCAGACGGCACCCAAACTATTGTTGTTACGCCTAATGCATTAGCAATAATAATTAATACTCATGTTATTATCAATGTTGGCGAGAACAAGGATACGTGAGTACCATATATATTTTAAATGGGAGTCTAGTGCCTGTACTTATCATCTGACGTCTTTTAGGTCTTCTATCAAAGAAACAGTGAAGGACGTTGATCCTATCATGCTCAGTGTATTTGCACACAGATTCATGGCGATAGCGGAGCAGATGGGAAGAGCGCTCCAGAAGACTAGCGTTAGCACGAATGTCAAGGAGCGACTTGATTACTCCTGTGCTTTATTTGACTCTGAAGGTGGACTGGTAGCAAATGCCCCTCATCTTCCCGTTCATCTTGGGTCTATGTCGACCTGCGTGAGGCGACAGGCTGAGATTTGGAAAGGCAAGCTAATAAAGGGAGATGTTATCGTCTCTAATCATCCTGAATTTGGCGGAACTCATCTTCCCGACATAACTGTCATAACACCAGCATTTGATGGGTCGGGGAAGAAGATACTATTCTATGTTGCCTCCAGAGCTCATCATGCTGACATTGGTGGAATCTTGCCTGGAAGCATGCCACCGAACTCCAAAGAACTGTATCAAGAAGGCGCGGCAATAAAATCCGAGAAACTTGTCAGTGGAGGAAGATTCAACGAGGAGAGAATTATAGAACTCTTACTCAAAGAACCGGCACAGTATAAAGGCTGCAGTGGAACACGCTGTCTAGCTGACAACTTATCAGATCTGAAGGCTCAAATTTCAAGTAATATGAAAGGCATAAATTTAATTTCTTCATTGATCGAGGAATATGGCGAGGAGACCGTGAACTTCTACATGATCAATATTCAGAAAAATGCCGAACTGAGTGTACGAAGCTTACTGAAGGAGGTGAGCAAGCGGTTTGAGGGACAAGATCTCTCAGCCGTCGATTACATGGATGATGGAAGCCCTATCAAGCTTAAGATAACAATTGATGCGGAGAAAGGAGAAGCAGTCTTTGACTTTGAAGGCACTGGTCCTGAAGTCTACGGTAAAACAGAGTTCCCCTTTTATTTTCAAATGGGCTTTCGCTGACTGAACTAGGTAACACCAACGCACCACAAGCTGTTACTTATAGTGCTATTATCTATTGTCTCCGCTGCTTAATTTCCGAAGATATTCCGCTTAACCAAGGATGTCTCAAGCCAATCAAGGTCCTCATCCCACCAAAGTCCTTCCTATCACCATCAGACAAGGCAGCGGTCGTTGGTGGCAACGTTCTCACAAGTCAGAGAGTAACAGATGTGATCCTCAAAGCATTTAAAGCCTGCGCTGCGAGTCAAGGAGACTGCAATAACCTCACGTTCGGTTTCGGCGGCAACGTGGAAGGGCAGGGAGAAGTTAAAGGTTTTGGGTACTACGAGACTATCGCAGGAGGTAGTGGTGCAGGTCCAGGATGGGATGGAACGAACGGCGTGCATACTCATATGACAAACACTCGCATTACAGATGCAGAAGTTTTCGAGAGACGATATCCTGTGCTGCTTAGAGAATTCTCGTTGCGAGCCGGATCTGGCGGTGCTGGTAAATACAGGGGAGGAGACGGAGTGATCCGTGACATTGAATTCCGCATTCCAGTTCAGGTTTCCATCCTGAGTGAGAGACGGGTATACCATCCTTATGGCCTCGAAAGCGGAGAAGATGCCCAATGCGGACTAAATCTCTGGGTTAAACAGGTGGAAGTCACAAACCCGGAGAGATCAGACAAGCAATTAAGGGAGGGGAAATCGGACAAAGATGCTGTTGTGTATGAAGAGAGGCACATTAATCTTGGGGGCAAAAATTCGGCTTCCATGAAACCTGGAGAGAGGATCATTGTTTGCACACCAGGCGGAGGAGGATGGGGTCCAGTTGGGGAAAAGAAGGAAGAAGTACTGAAGATGTCGGACCCAAAGCATTCATGGAAAGGAGGGAGCTACCATAGTAGAGAGGAGATGGCACTTCAAGCATAAGTTCGCTTCCTAGCTAGATAGAATTTATGATCTTAGTAGACTTAGAAGCACATAGCAAGAGATGGATTTAAACACACAGACAAAAAGTCGAATTAACCACAGATTCCAGAATACATATGAACAGAATTCTTTAAATTATCATCTGTTCTAAGCATAGAGACAGAAATACCTTTTACCTACAATTTTGCTTTGCCCGCAACACGATCTAATTGCAATACATCTCTGGGCTGTATACCATACTGCGCCAACAACTCCTTGGTCTTCTCCTTTTGAGCTCCAATCCGCTTGAGCAAAACTGTGCCTCTCTTGGCCTCATTACGGCCCAATTGCGCGATGTGGACTTCATCTGGACCATCGACAATCCTCATTGTTCTCCCTGAAGCCCACATAGCCGCCATGGGTGTTTCCTGTGATACACCAGCGCCACCATATGCCTGCATCGCTCGATCAAGTACCTCAAGGAGCATCGCTGGTACCTGGACCTTAACTTCCGCAATCTCCTTCATGGCCTGTTTCACGCCTTCCTCGTCAATCTTTATTGCTGCGTTGAGAACCGCAAGCCGAGCAGCATCAATCTCTAATCGACTCCGCGCTACGCGCTCAAGCTGGACTCCGTGCTCAGACAAATATTTGCCGAATGGTTTCTTGTTCGGATCGCTCAATCGAGCGACAAAGTACTCTAAAGCCTTTTCGGCCTGCAGGTCTTGTGTTAGCTTTCAGTTTGAATGGGACGAGATGGTTGGGTAGACATACACCTCCAACAGATCTCATCGCATGATGGATCCTCCCAGGTCCAAGGCGACCTTGAACTACCTCAAACCCGCGCCCTTCGCCGAGGACCATGTTCGAGGCTGGCACACGGACATTGTTGAAGATAACGTGGCCATGACCGTGCGGAGCATCATCAAAACCAATGACAGAAAGCATACGATGGATTGTTAGGCCAGGTGTGTCGGACGGAACTAGGATAACAGACTGTTGCTGATATGGATTCGGATTGTTGGGGTTGGATTTTGCCATCACGATGTAAATCTTACAACGTAAGTCGCCAACACCGCTGCTCCACCATTTCTAGGAAGTCCATGTAAGCTTCATATTGGGCAATGAAAGAATGAAACTATACTTGGCCATTGAGGACCCAGTGGTCTCCGTCCTTCTCCATCCGCAACTCGATATTCGTGGCGTCACTCGAAGCAACTTGGGGCTCGGTCATCAGGAAGGCTGATCGGATCTCCCCGTTCAGTAATGGAGGGAGCCACTGCTTCTTCTGAGCTTCGGTGCCATACTTCGCAAAGACTTCCATATTTCCCGTGTCAGGAGCAGCACAGTTGGTTGCCTCTGGCGCAACAACGCTCTTGCCCAGATATTCGGCCATCAGTCCATACTCCAAATTAGTGAAGCCAGGCCCCTCCGTAAAGTGCTTGGGTAGGAATAGATTCCATAGACCTAGTGCCTTTGCTTTCTTTTTTAAATCCTCAATCACTTGTGGATGAGCTGAGAATC
This sequence comes from Scytalidium lignicola, assembly GCA_002812745.2. Taxonomy (NCBI): domain Eukaryota; kingdom Fungi; phylum Ascomycota; class Leotiomycetes; genus Scytalidium; species Scytalidium lignicola. The sequence continues at coordinate 14,347 of NCSJ02000092.1, forward strand.
GCGTCGCGGTTGGCTGGCCAATGCCGACTTGCTGTTCGAAGACGGCATCGGCAGGAATGCACTCCTCTTCCACGAATCTCTCTACCTATCCAGGTTGTCAATTACTCGTAACGAACAACTTATCATGCCCACAATCCGCTGCTTACCAGATCTAGAGTCTTCTTCGCTCGCTCACTGACGAACGGTCTCGCTATCACCGGGATTCTCTGCGACGCTGGGACGTAGCCATTGGGAGTGTTAATCAGATACGGTAAGGACATTGTTACAATGGTAAGCTTGCTCCTTCAATCAAAGTTACCGCTACTGATAATTCTGCTGCTTAATCGAGAATTGAGAATTGAGAATTCCTTATACAGTTGCGACGAGAACGACCTCGATCTATGTTTTTACTTATAGATGTTTACTAACGAGAGTTGAGGGTTTGCGGGGGGAACCGTTCGATGTCAATTGATTTACCGAGCTACCGTAACCATCAAGCCGAGGCCTGTGGAGAAAGGTAAGCTGGGGTACGCAGCGGCCCGGGGTCTACCCCAAACTACGGAATTTATCACGAACTTTATCATGACAGTGCGAGATCTTTAAACTAGGAGATCTGGATGGTTCTACCTTACCTAATATTTAAAAGAAGTATGACGCTCTCAGAGAATCGTGAAAAGTTATCCGATAGTAATGGCAGCAGCAGCTTGAGTTGGTTACGAAAAATGCCACATCCCACTGTTGTAAGTTGATTGATGAGTAACTTATTCCAAATGCCGCATTCATGTAATCAGTGCAAGTACTGTGGGCATTTATAACTGCATAGATGCTGACATGCAAAATAAGTTACATAATGTTCATAAGTTGGCTGCTGATTTCCCCAGTCGGTCTGTGGTGCATATTCTCGAGTATTGTTCCTGCCAGAAAGCTATCATCTAACAGTGATTAGTACGTTATACTCTAACCACAGATATAACCGAGGTCAAATTCTGCATTAAAATCTCCAGATCATCGCCAACTTCAGCCTCGCCGCCTCTAAGTGCTAGATCCCAGACAGAGGTAGCGGTACCCCGAGATTATCAAAGGTAGACCAAGTTTCCAGTCGCCCTGCTTTCGAGTTCTTCCACGTCGTACGTGCTACTAAAATAGACGCAAAAGCAAGTGGCCCAAGGTTTATTTACTCTTCCTACCAAGGACTCGTTAAAATTCCGACACAGCCATTAGTAATGTTGAGCCAAAGCTATCCAAATCCCTACTCCAACTCAGCAGGTCGCACATCAAGTCACTTTCCATGGCATCAATATCCAATTTCCTTGATTTTCGTAAATGGCCAACCTTCAATCCATGCTGACTCTTTCGAGTAGCTAAGTAAGCTCTATACTCAGCCTCCCATATTGATTCCGTATCTGCCTGCCATAGTCGTTTAGTGGAAGGGAGCGATATGCTATCAAGAACAGAGCAAGGTGTAGTCCGAGATCTATTAATCCTAATATCAAACAGAATCTCAAGGAGGTGTAGTAAGATGAGCATCCTAAGGAAAGAAGTTAAGTCAGATTCTGGGCTAAAGAAGCTGTTGGCGTACCTGGTTCTAGACTCTGTATAGATCCAATCTGACCAACTTGGAAACTCATCATTGCTTAAAAGATAACCGTCGTTATACACCTTCGCAGCAATTTCCTACCATATTACTCGATCAACAAATTTATTTTGACATACTGTGTTGTTTTACACTTACCCCAGTAGCAATAACGAGCATGAAGTTAAGGTCATCGCAGAACCTGTGAGTATCCGACCCCAAGAGAATTGAATACAGCGTTAATGCCTGGAGCGAGTAGAGAAGTGTACGTTTATCATAGTGGGAGTACTATCAGCCTTATTAGTGCAATATAATTACAGTATTAAGAGACATTCAAAGATTGACTTCTCTGCACCTACCTCATTATAAATCCGTAGTGCTTCATAAAAGAGAGTCCTCGAAATAAATGGTATACTGGTGGGAATCTTGCTTAAAAACAAAGGGATTATACTAGTACAATTTGCTAGCGGCTCTGGAAGCCATAAAGTTTTCACACAGCCATCATCTTTCTTTTCTAAATGCCTATAGTTATGTATAAAAGGAGCAGATTGATTTTCATGAAATGAAGTGATATATGACTTAATAGTTGAACAAATGTGCTCAGCCGCTATCTGTGTTGAGACGGAAGACAAAAGCCGTCGACAGAGTAGATTTTGTGACTTCCTTGCTAGCTGCTTTATTTTATCCCATCGATTGGCCATTTGGTCTGGACAGTCTCCAAGTCTTACGGATTGAGCCAATGGAGGGGGTATGCCTGGTTCACTAGAGGTGCGTGGTGGTCGATCGGATGCTCCAAAACCGAACGGCCCTTCAAGATCCATAGAGATATCAAACTGGTAATTAGACCAGCTTATATCATCTGGCATGTCATCCTGAATGACCTCAGAGTCCAAAACCAAACCAGGCTCTTGTTCGATAAGTTGGCAATCACTATTTGGCCATTGTTCCGTGGGTAATAATAAGAGCTGGGAATTATCTGACCTGTCAACGGAGGGTTGAAGAGAGTCAAGTAGCTGATAAGGTCCAGTTATGCTTAACGGCATTGTCAGTGGGTTTGCTGATACGCTCGGAGAATTCACAGCAACATGATCAGCAACTTGTTGCGTGAGCGGCTCGGATTGCCGGAAAACGTTTTCCTGTGCCGGAGAAGTTGATTTTGTGGCGAGAAGCCATGAATTATACGGTGTAGCAGTTGGATGGGGTAACACTCTCCTTCGTTGACCAAGCTCTCCATATCTGCACTGTAAGGTTTTCTTCTTGCATCGTGAACACCTCGGCCGCTCAAGGCTACATCTAGACTTTGATATTCTGCACGAGGTACAAGCCTTTTGTCGTGATGAATTCATATTGTGGAGATGTGTACAAAAGTTGGACTGCTGCCGACATGCCAGCTTCCGGAATTGTGAAGTGAAAACTGTGGGGCTGGAATGGGCTAAAAGCACTTGTTCGGAATTAACAGTCACCCTCAAATCATTTATTTAACGAGCTTTCACGACTTTGTGCCGAGCGATTCTTGGGCCAGGTAATAATTTAATCTCTTCTAAAATGCTATTCTTATTCTTCATTTTAAAGAAAGAAAGAAAAGATCTTCTCTTTACTGATATATATAACTCACCAACATCCTCGACTTTTCTCTCGCTTAATCTGTACAAGCAGATCTACAGCCTCATGTCATATATGCGAATTTGCTATGACTGGCTACGAGTATGAGTATCGCTCCCAGCTCAACCATTTGAGTTGACTCGGACAACGGAATTGATAATCACGATATTAAATCTAATCAAGTAAATGTCGGTACACTACCGATATAACACGTAATACGTCACTTTATGGGTGATATATTAGTTGTGTTGATGGTTGAATGATTGTGAAGGTGGTGGGGTGGAGCTGTAGCTTAAGGCTACAGCTCCCCACTACCTAATTGGGACTAGCTAACATGTGACTGATCGCATCCACACGTGACTAGTCCACCAACAGTAAATGATTTCAATCTTTTTATTTTTTTCCTTTCGAAATATGCACATGAAGATTCGAGGGTTTAAGATGGCTACCAGCAGTCGCCGGTTCGCCTTTTGGTGCTCAGCCCAGGTTCGTACCACAGTACGGAGTTATGATGGTGGAATATGAATACGGCGTATGGGAGCTTCTAATATTACGCATCCTACGAAGGAAAGACGGTCAGGCAGGTTACGGTACAACACAGACCTCCGATCGGGAGGCATGGACCAGGAGCAGAGTGCTGGGTGCAGCTACTTTTCTCCAACCACATAATCAACAGGCGAGAACGGTCGATAAGTTGATGGATTACGATGTCTTGCTCGGGTTCGCCGTGCGGATCTTTGCTCAGTAATCACAGTAATCTCCCGCTCCCTCCACCACGCTGTAACTGTGTTTACAACACGGTTCAATAATATAAGTTAATACCTGCGATCTTCGTGGTGATAAGAGCCGTGGATGGAGCTTGGTGGTATTTGGGAATCCGTTGCTGCAATCAATCGCGGGAAAATGCGCTGCGACAAGAAAATACTGGTATTGCAGAACATCTACTTGGCTGCTCACATCTAATTAATAGTCACAGCAAGGTCAACATCGGTGGTCTTCTGATGATGGAGTAATTAATTAATGATAAAAGAAGCGTATTTGCATACGGCATCAAAACCCGCGATCTTGTAGCACAGCGTGTTACAAGACCCGACACGCGGGAGCTCCCAGACCCGAACGAAGGCCACGAGGTTGGTTTCCGTCGCTGCGGGACACTCTAATCCAATCTTTCTTTTCTCCACAACCCACCATCTTCCAACCTCCATTCTCCATTCTCACCCTCGATGGCATATCCTCGACTGGTGAAAGATAATACATCGCGTTAAACTATGTTTCCTATCCCGGGAGGGCCATTGGTCGATCATGAACTCATTTTTCAAAGCAGCACAATCACATGCGAGCAAAAGGCAGCGAATGCCAGATCTCACCTCATCGCTGCAGCTCTGGAGGAACGGCACGACTTCACACGCTCTAGGCTAATAAGTCATTACCGTTGGAGTGGACCTTTACGAAAAACGCACACTGTACCCGCTGCACCATGCACGCAAAAAAATGCCGTGCGCGCAGGAAGAGCACACAAGCGGCTGTTCGAGCTGATGTGCCTGCTGCGCCTTTTGAGGGATCGAGACAGCCACGCTTAAGGACAGGGTTGAGTTCCATTATTGATTAGCAGACGAACTCGATTGGGTGCTGGTTCGCCGTGCCATCGGATGAAATGCCTCTCATTTTCGGCTTTACGTGAGCGTAAGTTACCAAATCATATCACTCGACGGCGCTCATTGAAAAACTCTGGACTTGTGTACCGTACACTCTCATCCTAGAAGACGAAGATCTGCCGTCTCTCGTCCAATTCCATTGGGCTTGTTCTCTCGTTCGTACTCCCCACCAAGAAGCAGCTATTATCGTTCTCGCCGATCAGACTCCCGCACTTGTACTGCACGTACGGTGCCGGGACTCCTCACTGTTCTTTCCGTCCCTCCAATAAACTGCATTCCAGCGTGCCAGCCTGGCTGTTTTGGTAGTGGTACCTCTTGGCTGCTGCTACAGCGCCTCCACCCAGGCTGCGGTGCCTGCAGTTCAGAGGCCAAAAAGGACACAATAGCCCTCTCTTCATCCACACCTTGCCGTGGGCCCCGGAGCGCTCTAGTTCAGCCCTGCTGCAGACTACGAATTTCCTCTTCCGTTCAGCGGTTTCTGCACTTCAGCTGCATTCCCGCTGCGTGCTGCTGCAACCACAGCGGATGATGACTGAACGGATTGAGTTTAGATGCAGCCACTCAGCCCCGGTATCTCGAATTAGAACGAATGACAGTGCGTGATGAAGCCCATTGACCAGTCTGGAGAGCATCCAGAGAAGGCTGCCGAGCAGTGAGATGATAAATGATATCAACGTACATCCCCCTCCCTCTTCAGCTCCGAAGCATGTGTAATTGTAGCTTTAAGGCTGCCCCTTCCTCCTCCCGTTCTCTCTTTTGCTATCTGTTAATTTCTTTGTTTTATTATTATCGCAACAGGATTCTTGATTCATTCCTCTTTCCATTTCCTGCTGTTTTCGTTTCAAGTATTTTGAGTTTTCCAAGTCTCTGCGATCCTTGCTCTCTCTGCTCCCAGCATCTTGGTCGCCAACCATTTGGACCCTGTCCGGTATTGCCACGACAGCCCTGGAAGGGTTGCAATATTTCTGGCCATTTCTAGCAAATCCAAACACTCGGTTTCGCAGGGCTCTTGTGAGAGGGAGGATACATGGCTCCAATCGCCGAGAATGACGTTGCGCACACAAATGGAAATGGGACGAACGGCACCAAATCCAGCACATTGTTTACCAACGGTGTAGATGGGATAAACGGTTCTCACAGTTTGTCTGCCTCATCCAGCAGTATCGACATTGAGAACAACGACAGCATTCCCTTGCACAATCGCTTTAATCGGAATCAATATCCTAAGGATCACTCCCATCGCATCGACTCGTTTGGTGTTCATGAAGCCGAAGCTGGAGGCCCACGTTCGAAAGCCAACGCCAAAATTGATTCTTATAAAGATGATCCGCACAACAAGACTTTCCCACGCATTTCCAAGCCCGTCGAGCTTATGCGCAATACCTATGACACGGTAGTCATAGGGTCTGGTTATGGAGGCGGAGTGGCGGCCAGCAGGATGGCCAGGGCCGGTCACGGCGTTTGCCTACTCGAACTCGGTAAGGAGAGATGGCCTGGAGAGTATCCCTCTGGAGTTACGGATGCCGTAGAGCAGCTTCACGTCTCCGGCGATTTTGCCCCAGGCTGGCTCAAAGGCAAGTCAATTGATGCTGGGGACCCGACCGGATTGTACCATCTCATTCTTGGCAAGGGACAGAATGCCTTTGTGGGCAATGGACTCGGTGGAACGAGTCTTCTAAACGCAAATATCTTTCTCGAGGCAACCGACGATGTCATGGCTATGGACGTATGGCCAGAGGAACTGCGACAACAGGGTGCTTTGAAAAAGTATTACAAGCGCGCTGCTCATGTCCTTCAGCCAAAGCCATACCCGGACGACTGGCCACAACTCCACAAGCTCACAATGCTAGAACGTCAGGCCAAAGCTCTAGGCTTTGGCCCCAATTTCTATCGTCCTCCTCAGACGACTCGTTTCGTCAACGGACCCAACAGTACTGGTGTAGAAATGTACCCTTCTGCTCTTACGGGGATGGACTCCACGGGTGTCAACGATGGCAGCAAGTCCAGCACTCTAGTCAACTACCTTTCTGATGCCTGGAACTGGGGCGCAGAGATGTTTTGTGAATGTGAGGTCCGCTACATCAAGAAACACCCCGATCCCAAGGTAGAAGGGTACTTGGTATTTTATGCGTGGCATGGTAGCAAACGCGGCGCCTTTAAGACGAATCTTTATGAGGATCTCATGTGGGTGCATGCGAAGAAATGTGTTTTCTTGGGTGCTGGAAGTATAGGCACAACTGAGATTCTGCTGAGAAGCAAGAGCCTCGGTCTGTCTATGAGTGACAAAGTAGGTTTGAACATGAGTGGGAATGGCGATATCCTTGCTTTTGGATATAACTGTGATAAAGAAGTTAATGCGATTGGACGATCATTCCCTTCACCTTATAACCCCATTGGACCAACCATTTCAGGAGTGATAGATTGTCGTTATGGCCACGAGAACCCGTTAGATGGCTTTGTCATTGAAGAAGGTGCCGTACCCAAAGCACTCGCACCGTTGTTTCAGGTCATGCTTGAATCCATGCCTGGGAATCAGGCGCCTAAGGGTGTCACTCTATTTAACAAAGTCCAGCACGTCCTTGCCCAGCAGGGAAGTCGGTTCCTCGGCCCCTATTTCAAGAAAGGATCCATCGAGAAGACTCAGGTCTACCTCATCATGTCTCACGATACGAATCAAGCGATTCTTTCTCTCAAGAATGACAAGCCAGTGCTAGAGTTCCTCGGTGTGGGGAGGAGCGATCACGTTCAGTACCTCAATGGTCTCCTGAAACAAGCCACCGAAGCTGTAGGCGGAACGTTTGTACAAAATCCATTTTACGCTGCGCTCGGTGAGCAGGAGATAACGGTGCATCCGATTGGAGGCGCATATATGAGTTCCAATGGAACAGGAGACCTGGGCGTAACAAATCATGCTGGCGAAGTCTTCACTGGTCAAGGCGAGGAGACGTATCCAGGACTGGTTGTGACTGATGCCGGTGTCATTCCTACTGCATTAGGTGTGAACCCCTTTGCGACAATCACAGCCCTGGCAGAACGCAGTGTTGAGCTCACTGCTAATAAGCTGGGGCTGGCTATCAATACTCAGCCAAACAGTGTTCTGGACCTCTTTGGTGAACCAGAATATACGCCTGAAAAAAGAGCAATCCTTGAAAAGGAGGAGCTCGTTCAAGTAGAAGAAGTCGCAAAGGCCACAGCCTTGATCAAAGAGACGGAGGAGGCTAAAATGAGCGGGTTTGGCTTCACAGAAGTCATGTCCGGCTTCATTCACATTGGCTCGAACCAGTTATATGACGAGAAGGCAGACTTCGAGACTGCTGCGAAGACGGCCAGGGGTCTCTGTGAAGCTGCGAGATTCTTCCTTTCCGTGAAGACATGGGATACAGAAAGGTTAATTAATCGCGAGGATCACTCTGCAATGCTCACTGGGACGTTTGCATGTGCCGCCTTGCCCGGATCTCCATTCCTTATTCAGCGAGGTGACTTCAATCTGTTCAGGAAGGATCTTCTAGCTCCAGGCACGAGGAACTTGACCTATGATTTCGATATGACATCTGTCAAGGGTGAGCAGTACCATTTCCACGGGTACAAGATTGTCGACTCCTCCGTTACCCTGAGCCCGGTACGGTTCTGGAACGCGACGTCTACATTATATGTGACCATCTCGAAACCTTCTGATTCCTCTGTTCTAGGTGTTGGGATTCTGCACATCAAGCCTATGGATTTCCTTTCTGAGTGCCTGACGCTCGAACCATACGGCAAGACCCTCATCAGTAAACTCGCATCTGCAACCTCTTTTGCAAAGTTCTTCGTCAAACAATCTGCCTCCCTCTTCTTCTCTCCCTTCACCTACCTGCAATACCCTGCGATAACCTACAGCGGCTACATAAACGATACATTACCTGATGAGACGATCCAAATAGTTGCCAGCGACGGAGTTCAAACCATCCTACATAAATGGAACTCAGTCAACCCCACAGTTGAGCGCAAGACACTATTCATGGTGCCTGGTGCTGCCGTAGACCATCAAATCTACGCTCTCCCCACCATTGAGACCAACGCTGTGAACTATTTCACGCGCGCAGGCTACGATGTCTACGTCACTGTCCACCGAATCTGCATGCTCATGGTCGCGGAAAACAACTGGACAACCTACGACTCCCGACTCGACTTCCGTGCCTGTCTGGAGTGGATCCGTGCAGAACAAAAATCAGAGGAATCCATCTACACAATTGCACACTGCATGGGCTCGGTAGCCTTCTCCTGCGGCTTGCTAGATGGTACTATTCCGGCGCATTGGATTAAGGGTATCTCCTGCTCACAGGTGTTTATGAATCCAATCTGGGCACCGTTGAATATGGCCAAGGTCAAAATTGGCCCGATTAGTTTCGATCGATTGTACAAGATGACGGGTGGGAATTGGTGGAGTTGTTCGAGTAGTACAGAGGATAGCTTGTTCCAGAGGGCTGTAAGTCAAGTGTTGAGGTTTTATCCAGACACCAGGTCCGAGATGTGTAATAATGATAGCTGTCATCGGTGCTCGATGGTCTTTGGAAGGTGTGTACTCTTTCGCACGCATAATTTTATCATGATACTAACTCCTTCTCCAAGACTCTGGAATCACCGCAATCTCAATGAAGCAACTCATCGCCAAATCAACCGCTTCTTCGGCGGTGTCAACATGACCCTTCTACATCTCCTCATGCAAATGGGCCACCGGGGCTTTGTAACTTCCAACGCTCCACTCTTCAACAACCTAACCACACCTGCCAATGTTCGCCGTCTCAAGGGCATTCCCATCTTCCTCTTCTCCGGCAGCGAAAATCACGTCTTGACCCCTGCTGCCACGAACCGGACCTACGAGATCTTGACTGACACCTTTGGAGCGGACAACTACGGTCGAAGAGAGGTACCTGGGTACGGCCATCTTGACTGCTGGATGGGACGGGAGGCATACAAGGACGTTTACCCGATGGTGAGGGAGCAGGTTGATAGAGTCTGTAGAGGAGAGGGGTATAAGTATGTGGAGCTGAGTAAGGAGGAATTGGCCAATGCTAGGAAGCTTGCTGCCGCGAATGACCGACGGTGAAAGAAGAGAAAAACACCGAAGATTTATGTGATCATGTTTCTACTCTCCCACTTTTTTGGTTAAAAGGTTGATGGCGAATGGAAATGAGATGGAATCGGCAATTGGATTTTGGATATTTGGTGCGGCGTTACGTCCAGGGTTGGATAAGCTCTTTATCACGTTGGAATTATCTTTTTGGGGGAGATCTAACTCTGTATGAGATTCTAGTATGTGCGATGTTCGCTATATATGTATGTTATATACAGTTTGACGTTTACATGTCCTTCTTCTCTGCTCCATAAATAGTAAAATTGTCGGTTCACCTGTAGCACGTAGTACGGTACGCAATTATACGAAATATACTGGTTTTGCTAATTCAGGGTTGTTTTGCTCGTCACGAGCTGTAGGTTGGCACAAAAATATTGTATTTCATCCACCAGCTACTTAAAGAGTCCTGATTGGTCGGAAACCAGCTACAGAGGGTCAGGACAGTCGAAAAGCCCGTTCCATACCATCCGACAGCGCCTTAGACTTCCTGAGGGCCCTGAAATCATTCCTCAGAGGCCTGAAGGAGGACCGCGACGGGCATGGAAATCCGGCTTTCGACACAACGGACGACTAACTGGACGAGATGCGACAGGAGCTGCGATAAGAGCTTGGAGAACAATTCGACAAGATGGCAAGCATCATACAAGGCCGATCCACCACCAGGAATGGTTCACCACAGTCAACAGAATCATCGTGAGCAGGTATCGCATCCTCCAACGAGTTCTCAATTCAATGGCTCTCTAACGCATGTAATGTCGAGGCATCGCTAAACAACGGCTGCACATCCCCTTCCTGCAACTCCTTGACCACCTGCAACGACACCTCCTGCCATCGCTGCATCGTATCCGCCTCTGCATCGAAAGGATACAACCAGCGATTCTGCGCCACCAACCGTCAGTGACGGGCTACACTCCAGAAGCAAATCCTAAAAGGCGGCATCTTGCCGGTACCAGGGAAGAAAAGAAGAAGAAGAAGTGACCAATAAGACTTACCTTGATTTTGACGGTCTCCGGATCAATCTCAACACCCTCGTCCAGATTCTTGAGGCAGTTGTGCCACCGATCTCGAACGTCCTCGCCGTTCAATTGCGACTGTCGCACTCGTGCAAATCGCATTTTCTCGTATACGCGTGTCTAGGTGTGCAGTTAATCAAACTAAGTTCTTTTGTCTCTCGCCATTCATACCCCTCGGCTGCTCCAAAACGAAACCCATTTACCAAAAGTGTAACGGATCTCAACAGTTATAATCGCGCAGTTACACAAGAGTTACCAACAACTCCACTGTTACTACTACGTAACAATCAAAAGAACAGCAACAATACTTACCGCAAGCGGAATGTTCTCCTTTCCTGCCAGCTTCAAGCAAACTGCTAACACCGCTGCACTCTCCGTTGCCTGGCTCGCTCCTTGAGCACTGGTTGGCAGATGTGCATGGCAGCTGTCGCCCAAAAGCGCAATCCGGTGGCCGTTACTCACCCAAGTAGGGATCGGGTCGCGGTAGCAGATCTTCCAGTCCAGACAGCTCTCCGTCACCTCAATCGCAGCCTTGATGCGAGGATCTAGGTCCACAATGTACTTGCGCACCTCGTCCATGTTGCCCGGCTGGAACCATGACTCCTTGATGTCCTCGGTGTCCTTGTGCGTGAGGATCCAGTTGAACTCTTCGCCATCGCGTAGTGTGTTCTGCACCACGTGCATGTCCTCGCCGATCCAGATGTTGACGCATTCCTTCTCGAGGAATTCGCGACAGAGGGGGATCTCCTTCAGATGAGCACCATTGAAGTACGCTCGGAAGCAAGCATATCCAGATGATTTTGGCTTGTCTTCGAAGCCAAGGACTAGTTCTCGAGCTATTGATTTGATCCCTTGGGGGAGGAAAAGAAGACATGTCAGCCAATGGTCTTTTTCAGATAAGGTCTGCTGGTAGGTATCCAAGGACAAACATACCATCAGCAGCGACGATGATATCAGCCTTGTGGACATCCCCACTCGCTAGAGTTAAGGACGCCTCATTCTCATTCTCGTCATACGCAATTACCTGCGAGACACATCAACGAAGTTCACCCATCGCATCAACCAACCTCCCTCTCCAGATCACGGGCTGTCATTGCTAACATCATTTTAGCAATCAAAGGCGACTCACATTATGGCCCATATGAATCGGTATCCCAAGCTCTCTCACTCTCTCCAAAAACGCCTCATGATAATCTCCCCGATGTCCAATATACCCTGCCATATCCATCAGCGGCTGCGTGACAAGAATCTTCCCATCCTTCCATCGCCTAATCTGCATGTTTGGACTCTTGTTCCCGATCGCGATCAATTGATCGTGAAGGCCCCATCGTTCCAGCAGGCGTAGTGCGTTTTCTCCCAGACCAAGAGAGTCCCCAAGTCGCATGAACTGTCGAACTTTTTCAAATACCTCCACCTTAAAGCCTTGGTAGTGCATGGCCATAGCCGCAGCACATCCGCCTAGGCCGGCACCGACTATTATAACTGAAGGTAGGTGTTAGTAAACATTGAAAAAAAGAGTGTCAGACGATGATAGGGGAGAGCGTGGTGGTTGACAAGAAGTAGCGTGAGTGTCGAGCTGTCTTAAGATATCTCGTCTTAAACCTACACTGACATTCTTTGTTCACCGCTACAGAGACGTACCTTTTAATGGTTTTGAATCAGACATGACTATGATTAATAGCTATAAATCTGAGGTGTCAGGATCGAGGTAGGCAAACCACCCAAAATAAATGTAATATATATATATATAAAAACAACCCCTTTAAAACAAACACACACTACGAGAACATATATAAAGAGTCCACCCCTATAAATATACAAAAAGTAATTCTGGGGCAATAATCTGGGGAATAACCTTATTCCAAATTCCCGTTCCCCCCTCCCTTGCTTCCTTTTCATTTTCCTTTTCCTTTCCCCATACGGCGGAATCCCAGCGCTCCCCTCTCGAAACCTTGCGGGAAATGCCCATGACGATCATATCCAGAATTCTAGGCATTTCGGAAATTGGCAATGGGGGAAAGGCACTAGTTACTATGTTACGCATTATATAGATTAGAATACAACGGAACGGGGAGAATTTATTTTGTTTTAGCTGTAACGTTCTGACTTGATATGTGTCTAGATTAAAGTTGTAATTCAGCCACGGGTTGCGGTATCGCGGGGTTCAGCCTTGTTTGTGATTGTGGTAGCCTTGCAGGTGGGGCAGTTCTTTTTACTTACAGCGACTCAACATTTGGGCGGGAGTACTCCGTACAAGTTTGAGGAATAATTTAATTGCAATCACACGGACTGAACAAGGAATGCATTAATTAAATTTCGAACATGGGACTATATTTATCATATTTTTTCATCTTCTAAATACGGGTTTGATAATTATTGTCCAACACACTCTCTCCTTGCTCTATTCCTCTTACAAGACCCAGATAGATCTCCACACGCTCACTCACTCTACCACGTCAACGGTCCACTCTTCTCCCTCATCACCTGTCCTCTCATCTGCAGCAAGAACAGAACTACAGTCGCAACCCCGACAATGGCGGCTTGGATGCCGAAGGATACGTTGTATCCTGACTTCGCTCCCCATTGTTCCTGGAAGTAGCCGACGGTGAAACCGCCAATCGTACGGGCGAAGTTGAGTAAGCACGATACTTCTCCTGATCCGGTGGGGTAGGCGTCGAGACAGTAGGCTGTTACGGCGACGGAAGCAACCATGACGCCGAAGACGTACATTCCCCTGGAAAGTAGAATCGAGTTTGTTAGCTAATGGGGAAGAGCTTGCGTTTTCGTGGGGGAAAAATTTCCTTTTTTAGGAAAGGGATGGTGGAAGGGGGAGGAAACGGTTTTACTTACCATCCCATAACAATAGCGCCGTAATTCAAGTGCTTATCCAGGGCTTGACCTACGATGATGAGGCCGGGGATCATGAAGAAGGACCCGATGTAGTTGGTGACTAATCTGGCCTCGGGTTTGAACACGCCGTTGTGTCTCCGGATGTATCGATTTGCGACGAAGTCGTTGAAGAAGTGGCCGAAGAGTTCACCGAGTGTGACGGCAACTACGGGTGTGAAATAGAGGCAGGCAAGAGCTTTGGTTTTAAAGCCGTAGCCTCCGAGCTCGACGGGGGTTGCGAAGAGGATTGAGGAAGTGATGTTGATGCCGACGGACCACATGAAGGAGAGCATACTGTGAGGGGGGTGTTAATTAGTTTCAAGAACATCCGGAACTAAGAATGAATTTTGTGGAAGGAGGAAAGGGAAGGAGGGGGGGAGGGAGGGAACACGAACTAGTAGATCATAGACAAAGGCATAATCCTCTTCATGAAAACAGCAACAAGTCTCCAGCAAGAAGTCTTCACGCTGAAGAAGTACCCCTTGTGATGCTGCCACTGCCACACCCCAATCATGCGCAACAGGCGATTCCCTCTCGGCGGCTGCTCCGAAACAGGAATATCCCTCCGATACCAAGTCTCGTCCGCAAACAGCACAATCAGCACAAGATCAAGACAACAAGCGCCGAACACCATCCAGAACACCGGCTGCCACCTCCCGGTACTATTGATAATGAAGTTACCAAGCAGTGGACCGAAATAGGGGGAGAGGAGGAACAGGCTTGCCCAGATACCGATCTTTCGTGCGTGCTCGTGAAAGAAGAACATGTCTTTGATGAAGGAGAGACCGATGGTTTGGCCGCAGGTCAGGGTTAGACCCGTCATGGCGCGGAGGAAGTAGTAGGTGTTGAAGTCATTCGTAACGGCGCAGCCGAGGGTAAAAAAGGCGCCTGCTAAGGTGGTCCAGAAGAGGACGGGAAGACGGCCCCAGAAGTAGATGAAGGGGATCCAGAGGACGCCGCCGATGCCACTAGAAGGTTGATTTATTCTGTCAGCTGGTTTTCTTATTTCTTTCTTTTCTTTTACTTGGAAATTGAATCACTCTGCATCACCCACAATCCCCGAGAGCTCATTTGAAAAGGGGGGGGGCAATTGGGGAGGCACTCACAGCATCAGAACATTCAGGTTTCCGGCAAAGTTAACATGGTTCGGACTCATGCCCCATTGTTCTCCCTGAAGCACAATGAGAGGAACACCAGCGCCAGACCCGAAATCTCCAAGGAAGGCGGAGAGAGCGACGATGATGAGGATGATGTGTTTCTTTCCCCATGACCAGTTCAATGGGTCATTTGGATCATCCGTGGGCTGAGGGATGAGGACCGTCTGTGATTGTCTGTCAGCAATTGGATGTTTCACCTTGTAGGAAAGGTAAGGAGGAAACATACATGGCCGTTTTTAGCCAGCTTCAAGGAGCCGGCATCGCCTTTCTCAGCACCAGCTAGGCCTAGATCAAGGACTAGAGCTTCATTGCCCTGATCAATCAAGATATGATGAGGGTGTGAGACTTTAGCCACCTCATCCGGACCGCTAGAAGTGTTATCCACACTCTCAACGTGCGCAGTTTCTTTTTTATCCATGTTTGCGCGCCAGTGAAGTTCCAGAATATATTTGGGATAACAATCAAGAGAAACAGAAGAGCGGGAAAGAAGAAGAAGAAGAAGAAGAAAACCGAAAGAAGGCCAGAAACCCAAAGCTCCGGAGGACTCGGGATAGATNAAAAAAAAATATCTAACTACTTCTCAATCTCTGCCTCTCTTGGGTCTTTTAATCCATCTCTTCAACCCCGCCGATCCCCTGTTCATCATATATGTAGAAAATCCATCAGCTCAGGTCTCCGGCTGCAACACTGCAGCACCACCAAACCAATTCTGCAGTACCACTCTACACGGACTGCATCGACGTCAGGTGTGTTGCATGGCATTCATTACAAGGCCTTTCTTCTCCTTCTGGCTCTCCGCCTAGCAGAATCCACGGCAATTGTGTTCTTGATTACTGCCGATCTCTCAGAACAGCTGCCGACACGCACCGACTTATCACATCCAGCATGATTAAAAGAGGCATAGCTTACCCAAGCCTTTTTATGCCGTGGAGGGTCAGGAAGGTTGAAGAAGTGTGTGTGCTATTCGTCTTGGCTGTTCGGCAATTGTTTTTTTTCTTTCATTTTTTTCATACTGATTTGGCACTTTTGGCACAATGGTATGCACACTGTGGAAGGAGAGATACACGTGATCGTGATACATCAATCAGTGTCTGATGCCTCGCAAGTCTTTTGGGCCCGGTTTGACGGGGATAAGCCGCGGGTAAACAGCGGAGGCATTACACGTGTTGGTCAGAACGGGGAGGGAAGGAACGATGCAGGCACCCCGGGACACAACACAACACATCACCATGCTTCATGTACTTCAAGTCCTTCTCTCTCTCGTGGGCCATGGTAAGGTGGTGAGGTGCTACTGTGCTGTACTGTACTCTTAGCTGCCTGACACCTGATGCGCCGCATTCGCCACCAACCGTATTTTTTACGGTGATGCTCCAGTCAGCAGGAACAATTACGGTAAGTGAGTGGTGGTGATTGTGGTGGTGATTGTTGGTGGTGGAAAGTGGACAGCGTTCAACGCGGGGTATTACTCCATACCCCAGAATATCGTATGTGGACTGGTGGACTGGTGGACTGTGCGGAATTAAGGAGGGTTTCGGGGCTTGTTGGCCTTTGTTGCCCCAGTTCGCTTTCCCCGGTATTATGCCACCGAAACTAAGTACGAAAGTACCCGACGTACAATGCAACAAAGAAGTTGGACATCACCGTACATCTGTCTTCCGCCAATACTCTCCGGTTACTTTTGACTATGAGAGCTTTGTTTGGCCTCGCGATAGGGCTCAAGCAAGGGGCTTTTCCGACTTTCTTCTCCGAGCGATAATTATTATACTTGGATCTTTCCTTTACGGCGATGGCACGCATGGTAAACCGAACTGATGTTCCATTCAACTGTCATGATCTGGACCTGTGAAGGTCTTGAAAGGCCTTCGGGAAAGCCCCTTGGATTGGCAATTAACGTTGGAAGCTATTGCAGAAGAGAGCGAGCTATCGAAGGAGGAATAGCTCCAATTGCTGAAAGTTTTTATTGTTATATTCAGCTCATGAACGTAGGTGGAATTCATTCATTTTTTTATTTTAATCGAAGAGGGAGGTAGGTGTGTCACCAATTGACCATTATCTTCTTTTGGGTACTAGATAACTTACTCTTTTTTTCCCTCTCTTCCCTGGCTGTGCCTGCGGCCTGCAGTAAGATCAGAGCAAGCCATTGCTTTAAGTGGCACTTTTTCGTGGCTACGGGAGCTTGCATTCCCATTGGCAAGAAGCAAAGACGGCAGTTTTCTCAAGCCAACAGAGCACAGCTGCAAAATCACCGAAGAAACTGCGATTTATCTCCCTTTTGGTCGTGCCTCGGAGAACCAATCAGCCATCCATATCAGGGAAGCAGTAAATTAAATTATGGCGTCCAAAAGAGCTTCGACATCAGCATCACAGCCAGCAGTGCCGACCCTCCTGGAGAAACACAGCGGTATCCCCCCTCGCCTCCTGAAAACTGCCGAGACCGCCAAGTCACGAATCCTCGCGCTCAAAACGCTCCCGGACAGCGTACCACGGCAGAAGGGACTGAAATTACCACCAAATACCACATTGGATCAGTTCAATGCCGCGATTAAGGAGCTGAAAAGGCAGATTGGGGATGAGGCTGTGGAGCTGAATAATAAGCCGCTGGTGGATGGATGGTATATGGAACATCCGTGAGTTTTGGGTACTTTCCTCTCCCCAGGTTATTTTTTCCCTTACTATCTCCACATTTTTTAATAACCCCAGATTAAAAGATTCTTCTGTCTTATTCGGTCATTCGATTTCTGAGTCCTCGTCTCGTATACTGGGGGAAAATATATCAAATCTTAAATTCTGACCCACACACTTCCCTAGAAACACCCATGATGCATTCCATATCCTCTCCCAGGAGACCCTCGTCAGTAGCTGCACTGTGTACCCATCCTCGACCCCAGAAGTCCAGACCATAGTACGATGGGCAAACAAGCACAAGATCCCCATATGGCCCATTAGCATGGGACGGAACCTGGGATATGGAGGTGCCGCTCCTAGAGTTCCTGGAAGCGTGGTAGTGGATCTGGGAAAGAGGATGAATCAGATTGTCAGGATTGATGGAGAGAATGCGAGTTGTATGGTTGAGCCTGGGGTGAGTTATTATAAGCTTTATGAGGAGATTAAGAAGCTGGGTGAGTCTTTGGTATTGATTTTTAACTTTTCCCCCTTGGAGCAGATAAACTAACTGGATACATCAGGACTTCCTCTGTGGATTGACTGTCCTGATCTAGGAGGCGGCAGTGTACTTGGAAATGCAATCGATAGAGGCGTAGGGTATGTCATTATCCTTTTTCGATCCCACCATCTTTCTATTCCAATTTATGACCAGTTCGAAGATACACTCCCTATGGAGACCACTTCGCCAACCACTGTGGCATGGAAATCGTCCTTCCTGATGGCTCTCTCTTGCGTACAGGAATGGGTGCCCTACCAGGTCGCGAAGGCAGCGATAATCCGACTTGGGAATCCTTTCAGCACGCCTATGGACCTGCAATTGACGGCATCTTCAGCCAGTCCAACTACGGCATCGTAACGAAGATGGGATTCTGGCTTATGCCGGAATCGGGCCATCAAAGCTATATGATCACCTTCCCGCGAGAAGAAGATTTCGAGCAGATCATTGAAATCATCCGTCCTCTTGCACAGAAGAGAATTCTAGGTAATGTTCCTCAGCTGAGGCACGCGATCCAAGAACTCGCAGTCACCGGCCGACCCAAGACGGACTGGTACTCAGGCTCAGGGCCCATGCCACGAGATGTTATCCGTGAGGGCGTAAAGAAGTTACCAGTGGGAGATATATCCTGGGTCTTCTACGGCACCCAATACGGCGACGAGGCCTCAATAAACTCCCAACTCACCCTCATTAAATCTGCCTTTGCAGCCGTACCCGGCTCCGAGTTCTTCCTTCCCTCTGACCTTCCACCAGACCACTACCTCCACTCCCGCGCCCAAGTCTGCAGCGGCGTCCCAGTTCTCAAAGAACTCGACTGGCTCAACTGGAAGCAAAACGCCGCCCACCTCTTCTTCTCCCCGATCGTCCCCACACGGTCTTCCGAAGCCCGCAAGATCCACGACCTCATAGTCGCCAGCCACTTGAAATGGGGCTTTGACGTCTTCCCTACATTGTGCGTTGCTGGCCGCGAGATGCATTACATCGCGAACATCGTGTACGACCGTGCCAACGAGGACGAGAAGCGTTGTGCGCGGCTCTGTATGCGTGAGATGATTGCTGCGGCTGCGAAGGAAGGGTTTGGGGAGTACAGGACGCATCTGTTGTTTGCGGACCAGGTCGCGGAGACGTATGGATGGGGAGGCGGGGCGTTGAGGAGGTTCAATGAGACGATTAAGGATGCGTTGGATCCGAATGGGATTTTGGCGCCTGGGAGGAATGGGATTTGGCCAAGGGCGTATAGAGGGCAGGGGTGGGAGTTGGTTGGAGAGGATGCGGAGGGGAGGGCTAAGGCGAAGTTGTAAGTTCTATAAAATTGTAGGNAAGTTTGCTTGTTCTTTTTCTTGTGTGGTTTGTGGTATAGATTATATATGAGCAGTTGAATTCTTATAAAGGTTGGATAATATGAAAGATAATTTCTTCAACTGTGTATATAGATATAAGGTTGGCGCGCTACGCTAATAGATATATATCTATTCCTTCAAAAGAAACCAATCAAGAAATCTTCCATCAAAAAACTGCATGTCCTTTCCTCCTCAACTCCACCAATCCCATAAATAAACTTCAAAATAACTCAAATCCCTCCTCCCCCACCCCTTAAAAATCAAAAATCGAAATTAACACATTAAAACACACTTTACCCCTTATCTCTTCCTCTCCTCATTCTACTACCAAATCAACACAGCCTTCACCACAGCCCCGCTCAAAACATCCTTCTCCGCCTGTTCAACCTCCTTGACCGGATACTCTTTCTGCAAATCCGTGAACGGGAAGTCCCCCCTCTTCCACGCTGCGATCATCTCAGGCATGAATTCCGGGGGATAGCAGCTGCCCATTGCGCAGCTTGTGTAGTTAACGCCGGCGCTGATGGAGGTGAAGATTCGGATGGAGACTGTGGCTGTTATCTGTGGGGATTGAGTTGGGTGTATTAATGTTAAGTAAGCGTGGATTTTGAGGCTGTGGTGAGAAGGGGAGGGGAAGGGAGGATAAGGAGTAATGAATGAGTAAATCAGATGGGGAAAAGAGAATACGTACATCGGCAACACCAACACTGACGACAATCCCCTTGTTTGAAGACCCCTCAATCAACGCTTCGACGACGTGTGGTCGGCCGGTAGCATCGATGGCAGCATCCACGCCCTCGCCATCTGTAAGGTCCTTCAATGCCTGGGCTAGATCTGGTGTCTCTCTGCTGTTAATCACATCGGTGGCGCCGTATTTCTTAGCTAACTCTAAACGTTGAGGCACGACGTCCACGGCTATGACTTTCGAGGGTTTGAGTGGGTTGGTGGGGATTTTGAGGGCCATGATTGCTGCAAGACCAACTGCACCGACACCAGCGACTACGACTGTGGATTGAGGCTTAGGGCGAACGACATGGAGCATTGCTGTTTATGAAAATTCGAAGCTTAGTATTTTTTTCGTTTGGAAATTTGCATCTTGGTGTTTGGTATAGATACCGGTAGGAGAAAGATGGGAAAGCTTACCTCCAGCCCCAGTCATGAAACCACATCCCAATGGCGCAAGTAAATTTAGCGGCGCATCTTTATCAACCTTCACCAGACAATTTGCCATAACAATCGCATTCTTGGACATGCTACTCTGTCCGAAGAAGTGCGATCTGATTTTTGCCCCCTTCTCCTCTACATCGTCCTTCTGCACTGGTGGGAATGAGAATGCTCTCCTGTGAACGCCGAAATTTAACATCTGCCATGTTTTGCAATATGAGGTCTCATTAGAGAGACAGTGCTTGCATTTGCCGCAATGGGTGTAGGTAATGAGGACGTGGTCACCGGGGACAACGTTTGTTACGGCGGAGCCGATCTTTAGGACTTTGCCGGCGCCTGCAAGGAAGGGATGTCAGCTTGACAAAAATGAAGTTATGGGAGATGTGTAAAATTAGAGATTTTGTTTAACAGATGACAATTTTTGGCACTGGGATGATTCTGAAAGCAAGCAAGCCACATATACAAGCCCTAGGAGTTCCAATTCAACTCAATGGATAAAAAAAATCCACAAGATATAAATATGGCCACACCATACATCTCAAAATAACCCGAGAGCTCCAAGCCAAAAACAGAAGAGGAAGGAATCAATGAATGAACGAAAAGAGAAAAAGGAAAAAAGAACAGAGAAATAAATATATAGATAGATATATCACACACCTTCATGTCCAAGCACCCCAGGAAACATCCCCTCGATCATAGTCTCATGTCTAAAGTTCAAATCTGTATGGCACACTCCCGTAGCACTCATCTCAACGAGCACCTCGTCCTCCCTCATGTCCTCGTCATGGACTATGACATCCTGAAGGGTGAAGGGAGCGCCAGCACTAGCAATAACAAGAGCTTGGGTGAGCATATTTGTTCCTCCTCTAGTTGTTCCACCTAGTTCTCTTTCTAAATGGATATTATCCTGGTTTAAGGAAGTAGTGGTAAAAAAGTAGTTGAGCTTGATCCTAGGTCTCGTAGAAATGGGATATATGGTTGAATAGATATAGCAAAAAGGAAACCTCGGCGGGAGGGCCTTAACTTGGAGATTGACTAGAATAAATCAGCTAAAGTCTAACCTGTCACTAGAAAAATGTTTTTTCTCCTTGGTGTAGAACATCTCGTGTCTCTCTCCCCACGCTCCAAAGCACGCCACAAAGCACCCAACTAAAGGAGCACAAAGAAGAAGAAAAAGGGAAAACAACCCACCGGTTTAAAATCGAAGCTCCTTTCAATACCCACCCTTTTCTCACTCCTTTTTCTCCAAACAAGGGAAATTATCCTCTTCTAAAATACAAAAAAGAGAAAAACTCCCAAAATCTCAAATGGAAGGAAGTACGGATACACACAAAACCCCACTTTTTCGTCACGCCTCAACGCGCGGTCGGTCCTTCGGCCAGAAATCACACAGCATTAAATAGAAAGGAAAAAGCCCATATTCAGCGCCGCGTGGGAACGCCATGTCTCCTCCCCTCTCCTCTCGGAGTAGCCCCCGGGGCCTCGGCCATTCGTATTGGAAGCCGAACTAAAATGAAGGCTACAGAAGTACTATACGGTAAACAAAACCATATGGCATGGCTGTTTTCTTCACATAAATTAAGTACAAGGTAACTAAAGTAATTAAACTTTTTCCAGCCCGATCCAACCTCCTCTTGTCTGTCCCTCTCTCCCTCTCTCTCTAGTTGATAGGGATACTTTGTAGTCAGAGGGAGAGAAGTCATTATTTCGGAGTAGCCCCTGTGGACCCCGCATGTAGATTAACGCGGGGAATTATCGGTATTTCTGCCCCTCCACTAGCTCCGTTGAATACGGTAAGAATATGATGGGTTACGATTTATGGCAATTGTCTCCGGCTATTGCTATGGCGGTATTCCTATGGCTGTAGGCCGTCCATTACTCTGTAAATATATATAATATTAGATCCTAAATCAGTATGAACCTTCTAAATAGAACTCCCAGTGTGATGGCTACTTCATAGAACTTTCACTGGAATAGTTATTCAATTGCCTTTCATTCTACAGCTTATTGTCGGTGTTTCTTTTATTTTCACCCTAGTACCTCGTACGATTACATTCTCCTACAGCACCGCTTTCANTTTTTTTGTTCGACAATCTCCGAATCCTAAAATTCTCCAAGATAATCTAGCCTAATAGCTGTCTGTGCAGCCATAATTCGATATTTTAAAGAAACGTCTTCAGACTTTTCAGATGTCTTCCAGCATTCTCTCAACTATCCACCCGTGGAAGAAAAAACACCGAAAGCGCACTAGATAAAACCAATACCTTAAACGCTTAATTCCACGGAGTTGCTAGTTTCGATATACTTCTTGTATGGTTTCAGCTTAGTCTGAACTTCACCTTCTGGATCCTGGCAATATCTGATGACCTGCTCCGGGCATCTACCGATAAAGTTCTTTGGATCCATCATTTCGTCGATCTCATCAACTATGGGTGAAAAGAACGGCGTGTTCTTGATGCGCTCGATCAGATCATTGGGCTTGCCTTGTTGCTTGACGACGCTGCTTGCTTGATGACTGAGAACTCGGATCTCCTCATGAGCCTGTTGACGGTTTCCACCCTTCGAAACGAGCTTCATGAGGATGTTTTCAGTGGCCATGAAGGGGAGCTCAGCCATAACATGGCTGTGGATGACGGCAGGATAGACCACCAGGCCGCTGCAAACGTTATTTAATGTGAGTAAAATGGCATCAGCAGATAGAAACGCCTCAGGAAGGGTGATACGACGGATCGAGCTATCGTCCAGGGTGCGTTCAAACCTAAATGGTCAGTCATTGTAAAAAGGGTCCAAATGGCAGATGGGTCCTAACCATTGAGAAGAGTATGTGTCTATTCTTCCATCGTTAAATACAAATATACGAGGTACAGAACAACATGGAGGATTGATTACCTGAGACAGGAGAATTGATATTAGCGAGCCAGCGGCCCAAACTTGCGATTCTTTCGCATCGCATTGGGTTGCTGTGACTTGTTAGCACAAAGTAGTTCAGTTCACAGAGATAGTTCAGAAAATTTACCGTTTGTAAGCCATAGCAGAACTTCCGATTTGGCCGGGCTCGAATGGTTCTTCCATTTCCTTTCTATATCTCGGTGTCAGTTATTCTCCTAAGGCTATCTTGAGTGCAAAGAGGGCATTTGAGACACATCTCGACTCGAGCATGACCAATCATCAAAGAACCCTTTAAACACGCCCAAATAGAAAAGAAAGAGGACCGAAAAGGTCACTTACTGTGAAGCAAGATGACGAATATCAGAAGTGATGCGGCCAACAGTGGCACCAAAGGCAGCCAGAGCATTGATGACTCGCAAGTCAACCTTTCTCGTGTAAGTTTGAGTAGAGATGGAGTAGCATTTCTCAAATCCGGCTTTCTCTAGGAGTATTTCGTTCATCTTGTCGATTTTTTCGCCATCACCATGGAATATTTCCATGAAGGATGCTTTGTGAAGATGTCAGCATTAACCTTTTAAAGAGGTACTTTTTTGAGTGTGTCTTACCCTGTGTTCCGGTTGTACCACTAGAAGAGCTCAGTGTCAGCTACTACTACTCTTTTGAGATTGTCTCAGGTGCAATTGAAGGTTACTCACACCGCCCCTCGAAATCTGAGGTCATCTCTAACTCGTTCAATGTCTTCCAAGTCCATCACCAAATCTTGTACCCTATGATGTCTAAAGTTAGTATTATTCGGCCAGATCTAAAAATGTGCTAAAATATACCATTGAGCTGCGCGTCTTCCAACAGTGATAAGCTGAGCAGGTTGATAGTGGGTTAGTCCTAACGTAGGCATATCTTTATACTTAATAGCGAATTCAGATAACTTGTGGATAACCGTGGCAAGCTTGGGGAGCTTTCGAGGGAAAAGTTAGTAAGCAAATCTTGAGAGGTTAAGTAGACAAAAAAAGGGACAGGTTTTACAAACCAAGAGATTGAGACCGTCTCGCAACAGGATTAAGTCTGTGTTATCGGTGACATAGCACGAAGTTGCAGCCCAATGGATAATACCGGCAGCAGCTGGTGCAGCCTGGCCAAAAGCGTGAATGTGTGCTTTGCTTGTGCATTAGTGATTGAACTTCCTTCTTCAAGGAAATGTTTAAAAATAGTTAAGATGTAAATTGGGGAGCTTAAGAGACATGTCATAATCTCAAACACTTAAAAAACCCAACTTGGAAGAACGTACCCATAACATCGTGTCTGCGAATCTTCTCCTCCTGAGCAACTACCTGTAGATCCTCATCTGTTACCACCACGCGTGCCTTCATCTGTTCGATAGCTTTATCAGAAATAGGGAGACCAAGCCTGCAAAAAAGATTTCAAAGTTAGTATAAATCTGCTTTAAATAAACTACTTNAAAAAAAGAGTAATAGCACAAAAAAAAGTAATCGTATCTAGTAAACACTGAAGGAGGGATAGAAATTGCTTTGTATAAGGCAGTAAGTAAGTAGTATACATACTCCTTCTGAGCCTCCGCCAACCAAACCCAAAGCCAGCGCCATGTCGTGCCGCGCTTTCGAGCACTGAAGAGCCCCAGCATCTCTGGAGACGCATAGCGCGAGGCTAGGGGAGATTGGTAGCTATCATTTGCAGACATCTTAGCTGTGTTGTGTTGCAGTACCGTGTGTTGTATGTAGTACTGTATTGTTATTTGTATAATAATAATCAAACCATTGTTGAGCAAGGGTATAGTTCTGAAAAAAATGACCCCGCCAATTGTTTTTCTTAGGGCGGGGCATTAAAACATCACGTGCTGATAACAACCCCTCGGATCCTCCTAATCGAAATGGGAGGCCTACTACGGAGGTTGATTTCAAAAGTTCTTGCTAGCGCGACGCTAAAAACGCCACATTTATACACTCGTCATGTGACCCTAGTGATTGCGGCATCCTTACAGCGACTATAGCACCTAAGGTGCGCTATAGTTACAGCGCGTTACAGGGCATGGACCGCCTAAAGATTCACCGAGTTATAGGGCATCTACGCTGAGTGCTTGGGTTGGGCGAATGTGGCGTTTTTAGCGCAGGCAAGAACTTTTGAAAGCGACATCCGTAATTATTATCCCCTCGTCTGGTGGAAATGGAGTCACTTATGCAACCTTATGCAATTTATGCTTTTATGATAGATTTTCTTTGATAGGACGGATACAGGAAGAGAACCCAACGATACAGCAAGGAAAAGCCCTACTTCCCGGAGTCACATTTAGTTAGTTAACGTAATTCCCGGACCTACCGGACACTTCCTCACCAATTCATCAATTCTATCAACATTACCATTTTCACTTAATTATTTTTCAACCAAAACACGTCACAATGCTTAAAAAAACACTTCCCCAACAAGAAGGAAGGGTCCTTCTTGCTATAAATGCGATGAAAAAACAACAAATCACGTCTATTCGATCTGCAGCATGTGTTTTTGATGTTCCTTGTTCAACTCTCCATGAACGGCTCAAAGGCACCTCTCAATTCCAGAGTATATACTCAAAAAGCTTTAAGATAACTCAATTGGAAGAAGAATCACTTGTACAGTAGATACTCTTTATGGGCAAACGTGGATTACCTCTTAAACCTTCAAGTATACAATCAATAGCTAATATTTCGGTTGTTGAGCATGGTGAACCTACTCCTCCTTGTCCTGTAAGCAAAAACTGGTTTGGAGACNTTTTTGAAGTGTTACTTAAAGTTGACTACCAAATATATACGTTAGTACAACTATAAACGAGTTAAATGTGAAGATCCAAAGCTTATTCAAGAGTGGTTTGACAATGTGATGGCTATGAAAGTACAGTATAAGATACTAGACTGGCTGGACTGTTGCATCGGACTATGGTCCTGTCCGGACAAGACTATAAGTTACATCTTAAGAGCCAGTCGGGAATAGCAAAGGATGAAAACTTACATTGGAGATAATATCATCCACCCATTATCACATGTCATACTTCTAACAGCTTATCTTGCTATGTTGCGCTAAACTCTCATATTAGTTTGATTAATCAGTCCGAATTTTTCTAGATCAGTTTTAGAATAATATCATTAACTAGTATCATATTATTGCATTAAATTATTACGATATATTACAGAATATATCCTTGACAGTTAAATCATGCATGTTTCTATTCTCAAAAGCTAATAGAGATCTTTCCGACTAAAAGAAAAATTCTTATGATGACTTTCTGGGTTGCAATGCATAGGCTCTAACAGGATATAGCTGAGATGGGAACCCTTTCTGGATCTCCGTCTTTTTAATACTTAATCCTGCATCAGCAAAAAGCTGCCGAAACTTCTCATCGGTCCTATTTGAGTCTCAATAAAGTCTTCAACTAGTATTTTTCTTCCCCATCCAAAACAAGAATTTCACTAACCTTGTCATGCAACTATCAACCTCGTCAAAAATGTCATCTTCAGATGTGCTTAAATTCTCTTTAACAATAATCCACCCGCCGTTCTGCAAAGCTAGCATACATTTTTTCAGGTATATAACTAGCTCTGCATCAGTGAGATGTCCAACACACCACTGATTCCAAATTAAACCGTATTTTACATCCGCTTCATCTTCTGGAGACCATTCTTCAAGACCAATGTTGTGGATCTTACCCACACCAGGTTTCCCTTGAAGCTTGTCTGTGAATTTGGAAATCGGCTCGACAATGTCAACTGTATTAGCTACAGAAAGAAGCAAATTTTCTGTGATCCTGCCGATTCTACCAATGAGATTAGTAATTATTTAGAGATATACATTAATTTTGTATGTGTGTAACATGTGTGAAAAGATGAAAGGGAGAAAATAAGGAAAATAAAGACAAAATAAATGAAGCAAATTAGCCGTTATCCTGGGGCTTTAGTATTCTTCACAGAGCCCTGGCTTTTTCCCTACCAAGGAGATGTTATTCAAAAATCCCAGTAACTAAGCGTGGAAATGTGAGAGACTCATAGACAGTCTGGAGAAATATAAGTTTTTTTTCTTTTTCTTTCGAGGCTTATGTGTCGTACTCAAACCAAGATGAAGCAAAATTCTCATTGGCCGAACATACTCAGCCTTTTGAACAAAATATTTAAGACTTACCCAGCACCGCAGTCAACAGCCCTCTCAACTTTCTTCTTATTTCGTCCCCCAATTCCCAGCTTAGCTAAGAAGTTCTTAGAGCCTTGCAAATCCACCTTTGAGACGTACGGAAAGCCACCTAACATTCCGTTGACATCAGCATCGATGCCCTGCCAGTAGTTTCTCGCATCTTGGTGGTTGATGTGAGAATCCGCCATCGCATCTAGTAGAACACAGATAGAAGAGGTAGTTTAGGATCCCATTCTATTTTCTCCTGGGATGTGTGCTGAAGTTCACGCTTGTCTCGCTACCAATTCTGACAGCTAAATTAGGAAGTTGAATAGAGCTGTTTTAATACTTAGCAACTTATTCTTTCGTCAAGAATAAAGCAGCGTGCTATGTCCTCAGGCTGCGACTTCCACCGCGGAGCGCAAGCGCCAAGGCTGACAGCTGCATGTTTCCCCAAAACTCCCCGATGGACAGCAACACAATTTATTTAATATTAATGAGATGAAGAGCCTTAGTATGTTGTACGTAAGTACGTACAACATGGTAGTACTTAATTCAATATTTTAAATAATCCTTCATTAATGTTGGGGGACTAGTCACGTGTGGACGTGATCAGTCACATGTTAGCTAGTCCCAATTAGGTAGTGAGGAGCCGTAGCCTTAAGCTACAACTCCACCCCACCACCTTCACAATCTATCTATATAATATCTATATAATATACTTCTCTTGTCTATATAATATTGCAAACATTGTGGGCCCCCTTACGTAATTTGTAGATTTTATTCTTCCTATGATTAGTCGGTTTATGTCATCTCCGCCCTTATTATTGGTTGATCGGTTTGCAGAGACTATTCTGTGTTAAAAAACAGTAGAATCTGTTGCTGAACCCCTTTTTACACGTCTTTTTCGACGTATTTTTACGCGNTTTTTGCTCTTACGATTTGTAAACTGATTTTACTTGTAAACTCTTTTGTAAGCTTTCCTTTTTACTATAATGCTTTTAAACAGTATGCTTTTAGGTTGGATTGATATGTATAAGTACGACAGCTAGAATTCGTCTTCCTTCTGCTTTCTTTACAACTTATTGTACTGTTTGTAAGAGAGACTGGCTATCTTAATATTTTCAACGCTGGCTTCATGGCGATGGTTTTTATACTACCTGTACAAATTGCAAGGTATGATTTACTCTTTCCCTACGCTTAGAACGCTCCACAGCAAACCCGGTAAGCTTACAATGCTTTACCACCTTCAAATAGAAGAAGATGACTAAATAGATCTGTAATTCCTGTCCAACCAGTGCAATTGTACACTTCAGAGTTAATCTAGAATCATGAAACCCTTTCAGTAACCCTTCTTGTTGTCGAACGCCCTCCAATCCCTCCAATCCCTCCTCCACCTTCTCTGCCTTCGAATACAGCCTTTACAGATTTGCAAGAACTTCTTCAAGAAGTAGTATGATCATGAAATATACTAAAAGGCTTTATATCTGTGTTTGAGTCTGCTGAGCCTTATTTTATAAGGGGCAGACCTATATCCACTTGCATTTTACCTAAATCCACTTGCGACCGGCGGTACCGGACAAACCCTCAGGCACCACACCACCTCGCGCTCCTATACAATTTTGTACTGTACGAAGAGGCTGAGCAATGAAGTTTATTTAATTAAATCTAGCCCACTAATACGATTTTTTATGATCAAATCTACGGTTTTAATTACGTCATAACCTCAATATAATCTTGTATTTCCTGTGATTCTTCCTCCTCTATTTCTACTGCCTCCACACTCTTACCACTTTGAATTGTCAGGTTAGCTAATACAGCTGTCTCTTCAATTGAATCTGTATGGTAAATTGACGATATTCTAACTTGATAACCCCTTTCACATGCTGTCCTAAGCTCATAAGTATCATCAATATTATTGATTCTCTGAAGGCTAATTTTGGTAACTACATAGTTAAACCTAGTAATATATTGCTGGTGGTTTGGTATAACCTTTTGCTGAACAAATACAAGTGCTTTAACAATTGTTTTTAATATTGTGAGACATGTCCTTAGAATTGGAGTTTCTATAATTAGTAGAGCTAAGCTAGTTAAGAGTTCAAAAGCTAAAAGTAAACGTTGTGTACTAGATGTTGAATTGAAGTTTTTACTTTTACCAAGGGCTCCTTTTGGCTATTTTTTACCTTGAATAGTTTGAGGGTTTAATACAGGCCTTTGAATGTTATGATTGATTATAATACCTTCAAGTTGCTTGTTATAATACCAGTAAGCATGTATATCTTCTAGAAAGATTACACCTTTGGTTTATTGATGTTTTTATATACTATGGTAACAAGGAAGGCTTATAGAAGTCTGAATTGTACAATCATATCCTTCAGGAGATATTATAACATTATCTCTAGGGATTTTAGCTTATTCAACTAAAATCTTTTGAAGTGTATAATCATGAACTTGATTAATAACTGTAGCAAAAAGTAGTATATTAATATGGTGTTTGATTTGAAGTTGTTCTTAGGTTGTAGTTGTTGATATCCTCTTTTGTTGAGCACTTTAAAATAAGATCAATTTGTCAAACATATTGTTAAGGTCTCTATTTCTATGTTGCAAATATAACTTTAGAGTATTATAACACCCTTTAATTAGAGAGGTTATTACTACTCTAAAATGATAATGCTGATTAATCTAATAATATACTAACTTCTCTTTCTATAGAATTAATTATGTATTCTCTGCATATTGAACTGTTACATCAGGGAATGTGCGAAGTTTAGTAAGATTAGATGAATAAGCNTTTTTTAGTTTTAGATTCAAAGATTACCCCTTATACTTTCATGAATTCTTAAAAGGTAGAATATCTTCGCCAGATATTATTCTCCTTAATTGTAAGTGGAAAAAACCTTTTGGTTTTGGTTAATATATTCATATTAACATATTACTTATAAAGAATATGATAAAAATTAAGAAAGTATAAATCAATACTTTTTATTAGAGCTAATTCTCTATCAGTTATAATAGAAAGTAACTTTGGAATAGAGTATTTATTTATCATTTCTTTAAACTATTCTATAACTTAATTATATGATTCTTTAGTCTTATTAAAGAGAAATGCTAGCCTGATTTATAATACTTTATTTTTATTAGTAATAGTATATATATT
Source organism: Scytalidium lignicola (assembly GCA_002812745.2). NCBI lineage: Eukaryota > Fungi > Ascomycota > Leotiomycetes > Scytalidium > Scytalidium lignicola. The sequence continues at coordinate 45,187 of NCSJ02000092.1, forward strand.
AAAGAGTAACATATTAAATTGGTTGGTTTTATAAGTGTAATCTATAAGGAGAATGTTAGGATTTTGTTGATATGTGGTTATTATGGTAAGGTTTATATAAAACAACTGAATAAGGTTATTGTTTATGTTAATAGTATATACTTCACAAGAGTCCTTTTACTTGAGTTTTCACTTAATTTGTTAGTAAATAATAGATTGAGGAATATGACAAAACATATAATAACCATTGAATTAATGTCTTATTACCTAAATCTTTTAATCTTGCTTTCTGTGTAATATTGGTTATATTATTAGACTTCAAGAGGGTGCCTGGTTGTTGGAAAGTAATTAAATCGATTATTTGGCTGTTTTTCATGCCCACATGTGCATTAGTTACAATATGAGCTTTTTGTTCAGCACTTAAAGTGTTTACTTTATGCTGAAGATGAGCTATAGCTAGGTTAGCAAGGTGATTATAGATAAGTTCTAACACTTTCAACTTCTAATTATCACTTTCTAGCATAACAATCATTTTCATCTTGTAATTACACTTCTTAAAGCTTCTTTTGCGTTGTTTAGAAGTATGAACTTCACTCCTTTTGCCTTTAGATTAATAACTTCCAAACTGAGTACATGTAAATATTACTCTATGGCTATTACTATCATGTTTGGTAAAGGCATAGCCATTTTCACGGCCCCAAGCTTGAATTAAAGCTTTCAAAGCTTCTAGATCAGGGTGTAAACCTTCTAGGGGAGCAAGGCCACTTGAAAATGCCATTTTAGAGCTAAAACAAAGTGATAAAGGTAGTTAAAAGCTTTCAATTGCAATAAGTACAATTATCTACGCAATAATTACAATGCATTATTAGTGTGCCCTAAACCTCCTGCAAGTCTCAATTCTGTATGCCTATGTCTCAGCGTATATCTAGGTTACTAATAAAATATATAGGGAAAAGTTTACCGAGGAGGCACTGGTACCGGCCGGTCGCAAGTGGATTTAGGTAAAATGCAAGTGGATATAGGTCTGCCCTTTATTAGGACCTGGGTGCGTTTCTAATTGAAACTATTATTATGAAATTTATATATATAAAGTATATCCCACGATTCATTCCTCATAAATCTAACATATTATTTCAGCAGAATTATTAGCATGCTCTAGACGGAACAATAGGTTCTCGCAACTATTCTGCCATCTTCTGATATAACTCGCCATCCTGAGTCTCAGGACTACCTGTAACCCCCTTCAACTGTAATCATAATCTGGTGGCTTTGATCTAGACCCTAGATTCTGCGTTTGATATGTTAGTCAATAAGTGTAGTGCCAGTAAAGTGTACCTCTGCAATTCCAGATATACTCACTTCATCCACTAGTTGTTGGCCGTAGGCATTACTAGCCTCTAAACAACACCGTCCATCGTCGCAGTATAACACTTGTAGTGGGACTTCTAAGCTTAAAGGTGGATGGTAGAGACCTTTAAAATCTATGTGCACTTTAAATGCGTAACAAAGTGCAGCCAGCCGACTACAGAAGGTAGGAACGAGTGTCTTTGAACACGATATGGGTAGAGTAAGGGATGTTGCCCAGGTGGAATCGTGCCGATCTTGATTTTCACTAACTACCAACTCGCCATCAGATTTTTCCAGGCAGATTTCTATTTTTCGAGTCGGCAAGGCTAGGTGGGAGACTTGGAGCCGAAGACGCTTCTCTGTCTTTACCATAGAATGGCTCGGCATTCCACGCAGCGGGATTGTGGAGGAGAACACTTTCACCAGAATTCCCGAACATATTGTACAAGTCAGGTGCCTTGATCCAGTGATGTTGGCGGAGACTCCTGAACTTCTTAACACAAGCTTTAGATATCCAGCCGTATGTCCACTTGAACTGCCAGGTTTGAATGTTAAAGCCGATGGCTCCTTCATGGAAATGGTTATATCGCCAAATAATCTACCAAATGGTAATTTTGTCAGTATCCTAGTCGCACTAAAACTGTATTCTCCAGGGAAATCTTCTATTGCCAGTGGAGGCCTGACCTCCGTGAAGGGCATCAACTTTATTTCGCACGTATTCTGAATTGTCACTGGCCCGATAATCCTACTACGGAAGTCTGCGACTGCTTGGATATTATAACCGATGAGTGGTTGCATGTATGTTTGTCCAGCCTGGTCTATAGTAGGCTCTCCTGCTTTTAATGAAGGTGGTAGATGTAAAAACTGTTCACTGACAGTGTCGGTAAGTAGAAGTATTCGCGGGATAGTAAAACTGAAATGGATCTTGACTACATGTTTGCCACTCTGTCGCTGTTGCAAATACCGTCTTGCGCGTTGTAAGTCCTGAACTTGGTGGAGAAACTATAACATCATCAGCCATATAACCAGAAAAGCAAAGAAGACTATTTAGTTTTGCTTCAATATAGTTCTGCACCTTATGTATCTGAACTGTCGAATGTACACTGCAGTCGTTGACTGTAGTGAGAAGATCCCAAGTTCGAGTGCTTCCTGGCTATCGTGTAAGATTGAGCAACCCTTAGTTGCAAGTATAAGGAACAAATACCTTCAAAGAATATCCGTAAATTCACAATTTCAAGTTCACCTGTACCTGTGATCTGCAGGTAACCATCAATTACCTCACCAGGGTGCCAAAGCCGGTTTGCATCCCTTGCTTGGTTTTCCATCTCGTTCCCTCTTGGTATGATTTGGACGTCCGGAAGATGGCAACGGAGGTGTTGCAAAGCATCTGCACGAGTCTTGCGACCGTTAGCTATTATTACTTGGAGTGACATGGACTCAGCGATGTTAATCATAGTTGATCAGATTGGATCCCATTTATAAAGCGTTAAAGGTTTTTTTCAATGACGCTCCGAGGAGAAGCATAGAAGCTTGGCGTACAGATAGCTCAAAAAGAATACTGATACGTAAATTGATCATTCTTAGTTCAGTACATTCTTCACAGCGTATTATATAATATTCCGTGTAGTCAATAATTTAGTACCGTGTAGGGGGCTCGTTTAGATTTGATTATGACACTTGAGTTATTAAAGTCAAAGACCGTGGGATTTCGGGGGTTGGAATGTTGTGCGTCATGTGCAAGTTATCCTTACATCTTCTCTTGTAAGATTTTAATTAAAATTTCAGAAAATTACGGCTTTCTTCTCCATTCCATGCGGATGGTAATAATTCTAGCTATTCTTTCTGTTCAACGGCGTATTAAACCTTTATTTGCCACGAGTCTTAATGAATAGATTATAACCTCTACGTCTGGCCCATTTACTGCTCTAAGGTAGATGTACTGTACATAGATCTATATTTTTCGTATCTGCCTGTAGAGTCCCCTCTACAACGCCTTGGTGTCTTGTGCAGGATTGCTGGGTTGCGCCTAAGGTCTCTGTCAAGCTTTTAGATCCTTCCTAAATCAGAGCCAAAACTCTATTTTGCCAGCAGTTTAAAGTTCGTACATTAACGCTAAACCAACCGACCATGATTTCCGTGATGCACTCGGTGCCTAGCATCACTAATCATGTAAGCATTTGCCACCCATGAAGAGCCTCTGACGTCTGCGCGATATTTGAGAATCCAACTGCGATATATTTTCGGCATCTTGCGGCATCTTTGCGGTATTTAGAAGCTTAGACCCTACGTCAAATATCAATCGCATCACAACCTATGCCCCAATGCGGCATTCATGTTGAGTTATTTGACACAGCTTAGTTTCCTTCAAACCGGCCAGTTGCTGCTTCTAGAACGAGTCTTGTTGGTAGAATAGTGGTTACGTACACGTGATATTCATGCGCTCGGTGTAGACTAGTCCCGATTAGGTAGTGGGAGCGAGCGAAGCTCCTACAGCTTCGCTCCCCTCTTACCCCCTTTTCGCACAACAACCATGATTTAGCACAACGAGTATATTACGTATAATTGCGTACTGTACTACGTGCTACAGGTGAACCGACAATTGCAAATGATTCATGTTCGGAGTAAAATATTCAACGTGCTATTAATTGTCATTTATTTATTTATCTCTTACATCACACCACTGAAGAATTGACGACAAATATTGTGGAAGGCTTACCTTCTTGCTATCGCGATTCAAGCTTGGTCGCAGAGAGGGTAGCCACCGCTCGATAGCAGGCAGCACAAGCTTTTGCAAGATAAATTTGACTGACAGTGTTCACACGATATTGCAACAATTATTAGAAAATTAAATGCAGACTTGCCACCGAAATACATCGAGAATAAGACATAATGGTGCTGATTTTTATCTTGTTCCAAGACCAATATATCAACATCCAATATTAGGTCTTATTAACTCATTTGAAATGCGAAAGCAAGCAAACCAACAGTGTTCTTTAGATATAGTTCACGGCTAGCCAATATCCACTCATGAAGGAGGTAAGGCTGCGACAAAGGATCTGCAGGCAGCATATTTCCATGCAAAGCAGATGCACCGAGGTCAGAAAGTAGATAAATGTTAGTAATCTCCGTACCATTGATTATTTCACAGATCTCACATACTAGCTACAAACATGGTCGTGCGATTCCCTTGTGCTACGAAAAGGTCAGTGTTAGTGCGCAAAATCGACACGCACACCACCTAATTACTGCGAGTACGTAAGGGGGTGCAAGATGAATCACGCACTCCCTGCACGGCTATAAGCCAATCAAGTGCTCTAATTTGCATAAAATTCACGCTGCCTGAATACCTTTACTGTAAGCGATCACATCCAGTTGAATTCCTCACGCCATACATGATTTCCACGAGTTTACCAAAACAGCGTGAGAAAATCTCCTGATTAGGCCAAAAAAAGAAATGCTCGCTTGCAGGGGGNTGCAAGAAATGAATCACGCACCCCCTGCAAGCGAACGAATTCTGCCACCCAAATTAAGGAATTTTCTATGGCTATTTTATTACCCCTATTTTACTACTACAATTACTACCACCCTGAAAGGCTTCCCTTTCGCATCCTGACCTTTGCTATCCTTTCAGGCATAGTATCAATAAAGTGGTTAATATGCCGTTCAATTGATATCTCATTCTCCCATATATCTTGCATGGCTGCTTTGAGATCCTCCAATTTCCACCCACCTGCTGGCTTTCGATTTCTAAGCAATTGCTTAAGGACTTGCCATATATTTTCGATAGGATTCAAATCAGGCGATTGAGGAAGCCAATCAATTGATCTGATATGGCATTCTATTCGAATCCTATTGTACAACCCTCCATTTTTTGCTGTGTTCTTTTTGCCATGCACTCGGCTGTTATCCTCTACACACTAATACACTCCTCGTGTTACGGATCTTACCGTCACAGCCTGATAGGCGCTGGGATAGCGGCCTATGGAATGTCAGTGTCCAACAAGTGTTGGGTCACGTGACCTATGCAGGAGGTATAAGGGGTATAAGGGATATGGTCTATACCTGTTAGACCCATTAGACCTACTGGCATCTATATAAGAACACGCTCTCTAAGCTTTAGTTAGGAACCTCGTGTTCAACCTAAGTTACAACTCTACCATATACTTATTACTTTACCAAAACTTCAGTCAGCTTGTTCCACAGATAAACCTACGGAGTGACCAAAGCCTACATCACGTGTCGGTGATTAGGGGGGTCGTAACACCTCGGGTTTTGAACTTTTCCTCCAGCTTTGCCTTGTTTTCGAATATTTCTTTTAATGGCCTTTGAAGGATTTGTTTGGCATACTTCTTTTGTGTGAATCCTCTGTTTTCTCCTTTGTATGAAACAAAATAAAGCTTTGACTTGTAGTTGTAGTTAATAACAGCCTATGTTATAACAGATTGATGGCCAGAATAGAATGTGAATTAGATACAATCAAGTCTTTGCCTTTTCCCTCGAGCATGTAATAATCGTATCCTTTTAAGCATATCTGTATATGTAATTATTTCATCCGTGTATATTCCATTCCTTTAATACTAAAGTGGCCTATCCCAATTTGCAATTGAGAATGTCCATTGTAATAGCTTGTTTTTTGCTGAAATTCCAGGCTTGTAATCAGGTACATGGTAATAATATCCAAACTAAGCTAATGCTTTTAAAATGGTAAGTGTCGGTACACTACCGATAACACGTAGTACGTCACTTTATGGGTGATATACTAGTTGTGTTGATGGTTGATTGATTGTAAAGGTGGTGGGGTGGAGCTGTAGCTTAAGGCTACAGCTCCTCACTACCTAATTAGGACTAGCTATCATGTGACTGATCGCGTCCACACGTGACTAGTCCACCAACAGTAAGCTAAGATACTTTTAAATTAAACTCCTTTTTAATTTGTTTAGGAGAAAAGATTCGTTGTTCATAATGGCCAGTAAACCACTGAATAATTACAAGGACTGTCGAATCAGGAATTGAACGTGGCCTGTTCGTGGTTTTCTGCACATGATCCCCCTTTTTGAGCCATCCTCACGCTGTTTCTTCAGAGACTCCTAATTTTTCAGCTGCATGCTTTTTTGAATAACCATCTTGAACTATAGTCTTATATCGCACACGTGTAAGAGTATCCAATGCCATTAAAGTAGTAGTAGTAATAATAGTAAAATATGGGAGGGTAAACAATGTTTGTTTATTTAAAAGTGGCAATGTGTTGGCTACACCGCCTTGCAGGGGGTACGTGATTCATTTCTTGCACCCCTTACGTACGTAAGTACAAGAAAGTTTAAGTGAAAATAAGAATTTTTAAACGAGGACAATTTTATGCTAAAACTCATTTACTTCAACTAACATTTTTACAAGAAATTTTCATAAAATATATATAATTAAAATCAATATTTTTATTAATTCGAGCAAGCTATTCAAAAATATATTATTTGAGCTGATTCTTATTTGTTAACGTTAAAGATATTTACATACGAAGTTGCAGAATTTGCGCGTGTCGATTTAGCACTGGCCCAGGAACATTGTTCAGATCTGGATTGGGTAGTACGTGGTGCGCAAAGCATCAGTTCGTTAAGAACTAGTTTAAAAGTTAATGTACAATAGTTATGTTACAACGTATATAAATTATACAATACGATGACTCAATGGATAATATAAATGATATATATGTTCCGGCCCATACGCAAATGGCCACTCTTTGAATCACTTTTTGAGCCACTTTTGGGACCATTTCAAGTGCCATTCAATTGCTAATCTAATCTAAATCAATTGCTATTCCATGGCCAGTTAAACTAACAACATTGCCCATAATATCTGCCCTTGCACGCTTTCTTTTAGAATGTTCAAGTGGCTCAACCAAGGCCTTTTCAGTGCGAATTGCTAGATCTGACAACTGTCCACAATCATGCTCATCCTTATGGCAATGTACAGTACAATTCTTTCCTTCCTTGAAACAACGACATCTCTTGGTGTTACACTATCCTTTACACTGGCATAATATCCCAATTCGCTGGCTTGTAGATACCTCCCTGGCTGCCAAAGTTAATGTGACTTGTTTTGTGCTCTCTGGAATGGTAATATCTGGCCAAAGGCTTTTGTCAACCACTCTTAAATCCTTAGTTGGCATTAAACGGTTAATGATTCCTGATTAGGTAATAACCTTATATCTGTGAGGGTATAGTTCATCTAATATTTGACCATATAACCGTCGATTATCAGTAGTTGTTCTGTCTTCCCTAGGAATCTTTAATGCAACAATATCTCTAATATCAAAGTGTTGAATATCATGACGTTTTGAGTACTTTTCTACTATTTTGACCCTTGCTTTTTGCGTTGATTACTGTGCTTTCTAAATCACTAAGTCTGTTGATTGAATTGCTGTAGCTGTAGTAGCTGTAGTAGTAGTTATGGAGGATTCAACTTTGATACTTGCTTGAATATTGGTTTCAATGTCAAACCACTGTTCAGGAGAATTCCTGATTGGTGGAGTGATTCGTATATTAATCTCTGAACCACTTTTAGGACTAATTCGCATAATAACTTGTGAGTGTGATTGTGAATGAATATCAATATCAACTCTTGAATGGCCTATAGTAAGCACTTGTGGATTAGCTAATACATTACTTTGAGTAGTAACCATTAATTCTGGTTCTGAATCTAAAGCATATATTAAAGCTTCATTTGAATCCTCTTGAAGTACTCTAATTGCAGGATCCTTGCGTTTTTGACTGTCTAGCCAATCAATATAAGTGCTACAATCCCTGAATAAAAGTTCAACAGGTGCACAATTGATTGTTAAGTGTTTCTGAGTGTTGATAGCCAGTGTAATCTCCACTAATCCATCAGCCCATTCAGTTGAACTATTATCCATTTTCCAAGCTCTTATTTTAGCTTCAACAACTCCATTAGCTTGTTCGACAAGGCCTTGAGTTTGAGATGATCTTGGTTTCCTATTGATTATTCGAATACCATATTTGCGTAGTAATATAAAGAAAGCACCTTTAAATTCCTTGCTGTTATCACATTGTACAATTTTGAGTGGTAAAAAAGCCATAATAAATTGAGCAAATGCTTGTGCAATTGGTTTTGATTCCTTGCTTTTGAGCGTATATAACTGTGAATATTTCCCAAAATGGTCTTTAATATGTAATATCCACTTATATTGGCTTGACGGTTCATGTCTCATATCAATCAGATCTGCTTGAACTCGTTCAAAAGCTCGTTCAGAAACAATTGGTTCAAGTGGAGCTTTGGTTGTAACTGGTCGATTTAAAGTACAGTTCTTACATCGTTTAATAACCCATTCAACATCTGCTCGCTTGATTCCATGATATTTGCGTTCAATAACCGGCCATACCTTATTACGGCCAGCATGTAATAATTTGAGGTGTTCTGTAGCAATTACATCAAATATTTCATTCTCTGGAACCACATATCGAGGATCTGGATGATGGGCATCAGGTTGTCGATATAACTTCCGATCAATCAATTCAAAGTGATGAATGGCCTGATATTTGATATTAGCGTCAGTTTGGTTATCTGGTTTCAATGTAGGATTATCAACAAAAACATGAATTCGTTGCCAATGTTGTGGTTGAATTCGATCACGGTTGATATAAGTATCACTTGTAATATATTCTTGAAAAGCATTCCGTACATCATTAGGGAATGGGTTAATTGATTCAACGGTAGCCATTTTAATTAGATAATAAGCTCATAAAGCTCAGTTATTAACAATGCAATTAACAGTGGCCAGAGTAATCTTTCTATACATTTGCTACACCGCTACTGTGGGGTAAATTGGTGGCCATTTGCGTATGGGCCGGAACATATACAATAAAAGAGTAAGCAGTGAAAACTTTAGTTACAGTCGACTCAGTCGAATACATAAGTACTAATCTTTGACAAACTTATTTTTTGATCTATAAATCTTAGAGGTCAGATTAGTCTTTACAATAGAAATCTCTTTAAGTCTAATTGTTACAGAACAAAGCCTTGTGTTTCCCAAGGTTAGATCACCTGAGGATCACGTAGGCCATATAACATTTCTAGATGATCTCAAGCGCTGAAGTTGTTATAGTCCATGTGTCCATCGCTAGTGTCTCCTCTTGCACTTGAATTGATGTCTACCTTGGTAATAACTTTAATCTGACCATCATAGTTGAAAAGCGCTTCGTCTGACTCATTATGTGTCTCGGCGCTGCGTTTGCTGTTCCCAGCAAGGCTCTGTTTCCCACTTGACTTGAATGGCTGCCTTGTACGATGCTCACGCTCAAAGCTAGAAAGCTTGTAGCCACCGCTAACCTGGCCAGAGCCTCCTGATGATTCTCCAGACATTTTGGTGTAAAGGGCCTTCATCGACGGCAGATTTACAGCCACGATTGCAAATTCAATCTCCAAGCCCGCAATGATGATCATGCGCCCAAGTACGTAGGAGATATCGGGGTTGAAGGCCAACTGATAGAGGACAATCAAACGACAGGCTGCGATTATGACTGCTGATGCTCCAAATCCGACGACAGAGATCACGGCGATTTTGCGTCTCGTTGACATTTGCAGCCCCCATATAGTAACGACAGGAATGGCAAGAATAATCAAATCCGAAACCATGTTCTAATTTGAAAAAGTCAGCAAAGCGACTGCGACATTCTCAGTACAGAATATTTACCAAGACAGATGGCACGAACAAGGTGGCTAGTTCAGGTATGCATTTTGCGTTAGGATGTGCGGCCTTATGGATGATGGCGTCGAAAGGTATACATTGGAAGAAGGCAAGGCACCAGTTAATTGTCATAAATGCCAGATTAAGGCCCATTGTTGCGAATACCACGAATCGGAAGCGGGGGGTATTCGAGAGGCGGAGGTAGAAAGATAAGAAGGCTTGTTTGATTGTCCAATGCGTGAACATGTAGAACACTTCCTCGGCTGTAAGTAACTAAGAACAACATAAGCAATTTGGTACAAGAAGATGGCCATGATAGTACCTTTACAATATTTTCGACTTGGGTTGCATTGAGGAATCGAAGGTGTCTAGAAAATTAAGTCAATATCGTTGATGACAGTTTTCAAGTCTTTCACCCCCCANCCCCCCACAATAACTCACATCCCGCAGCCCTCATGGAGGAAGAGATATAAAATTGTCTGTTGTAATGTATTGACTACCTTTAATAACATTCATCGTTAGCTTCAGAGAATCAAACAGCCAAATTGCATTTCTCGGAGGAAAACTTCTATACCAAAAGCAGTAGAGCCACACAATCGTCCCAGCCAAATAATTTCAGGACGACCGCCCTTGTATACAACCGGAGGAAGACTGAAGAAGTTCCAATAACGAAAGAAATTGTGATGATGGTGTAACATAATGGTTGAAGATTCTCGATAGCCATGGTTACGATTTGAAGCTCCCCCAATTGGGGACAAAAAAAGAATGACCTAGCACTTTAATAAAGAAAAGAATTGCCATCGCAAAATAAACGATTTTATTGAAGTAGATATACAGCAATAGTCATTCCTTCATCATTTCTTTGGTCTCCTATTCAATGAAGATCTTATTCCCAAACCTGGGGAAGCCCCATGTGTTTTGACTGGGGCCAATCGGAGCCACACCATTTCATTTCTCAAAGGCCCCCATTGCAATACGACACAGTACAACCAACCCCAATGTAACAATGTGAAGTTATTTTTACAGCGGATCTAAGTCTATACAGTACTATTTTAAATAGCTATCATATACTGGATTCTACGGGTTTCGAACGATGAATTTCTGTACAATAAAATTGCCGTCAGTGGGAAGCAGATCGCTCGGTAAGCAAACTATCCAACGTTAGCTATGCCCTGTACCTAGTTACTTCAAAACCAAGTAAATTTGAGGTTCTTTAGTATTCTAACTGATATTTGAAACTTAACTACTCCCTTATGTCATCTCTTTAAAACTAACTGCTAAGTAGCTTATTTGGATATACTAATGCCTCTTTCCGGTATAATTTATGGTTTCATCACCCCCTGGATAACGATATTTTAGGGGGAAGAGTAACGATATCGTTTTAACAGGAATCGCTATGATGGGGTCGTACTGTAGTTGCTGCCAACAGTTTTGACAGTGGCAGGGTGCCTTGACTTGCTTAAACGCCATTCCAGTTACAGACCAACCGGCAGACTCTTGAGAGACAACGGGCATGGGGATAAATTTAGGCCAGCGCCAATTGCGAAATCCGAGTGTGACCTTAGAACAATACCAAGAGTATGGATTTCATTAATGCTGCCCTACGGCCCAAAAATCTTTCTCAAGTAAAAGATCTCCCTCTACCTAGTTATAGGTACTTTATTCCTTTCTTGGAGTAGTACAGACCGCCTCGATCTTTGTAGTAGACAAAGCGCCATGTCCTCCCTGTCATGAAGCTACGACATCAGACATCATGGGCTCGGAATCTTACAACTTCTTCCGCGGAGCACTACACATGTAGGGTAGGGTCGGTCATTGCTCATTTGGAAGGTTCCGCCGACTACTATTGTTTCTTAAATAGCCATAAGACTCCTTTACAGCCTGGAATGCGCTTCAAACCATCAAACTCCACATGATGTCGGCATTATCATCCATATCCTTGCAGAACTTACAGTCTGTTCTAAAGGCTGATCTTATAACATCAATAGTTTCAGCTGCCGGTTTTGGTGTACTTTTCCATCACTCTATTCTTCGGAATGTCGAGGTCGATATTTATATGTACTCATTTTTAGCTTTGTTTCTTTCTGCTACAGTTGGTCTTGGCTTCGCCTATTTGTCAATTAAGAGTTTCATGATCGTTCAAGCTTTGGTCAGAACAGCCTCAGTCGTAACAGCTTTCTATACAAGTATCGTTTTTAGCATTGGAATCTATCGCCTTCTCTTCCATCGTCTTCGCTCATTTCCTGGACCATTGGGAGCAAAACTTACTCGCTTCTACTCTGTCAGGAAAGCCTCTAAAAATGTACAGTTAGTGCAGCTTTTCTTCCTTTCTTTAACTTGAATCTAATCTAGTTTTATTCCATAGATACTACAAAGAGGTTGCCAAGATGCATGAGAAGTATGGGGACTTTGTGCGCACCGGTAGGAACATAAGAGTAATTCCCTTGAAGTTTCACTAACGAAGTCTTGTTAGGCCCTCGAGAAATTTGTATTGTCCGAAAGTCCGCTATCCCCTTGATCTATGGCCCACAGTCTGAATGCCTGAAGTCAACATGGTATTCGCAAGTCTCCAGCGATTGCACACAATGCTCTATCCACATGACGAGAGACTTTGATGATCATCGTCGCCGTCGCAAAGCCTGGGATAGAGGCTTCGCAATTAAAGGTATGTCCTCTGCAACACTATTTTCTTGCTTTATTTATTAATTTGCTACAGCACTCAACACATACGAACCTAGAATTAAAAACAAAATCGAGGTTTTCATTAAACAACTAGCCTCACATGCCTCTTCCTCTAAGCCCTTTGACGGGACTGCATGGTCTATGTTCCTCTCCTTCGATGTGATGGGTGAAGTCGGTTTCGGGAAAGATTTCGGCTGTTTAGAGAGCGGGACAGAACATGCTGCTATCAAAGGTGTGCATGATCACATGGAAGTTTTAGGTATCCTTAGCCACGTCCCTTGGTTACTTAATATTCTTGGATGTATCCCGGGTGCTACAGCCGGCTATACCGGGTTCTTTTCATGGTGTGCGGCTGAGATCAAGTCGAAGCAGAAGGTATGCCACTACTCCTCTTATTCCTCTTATATGAGAGAGTAACCACTAAGTCTGGGTTTAAAAATTAGCAATGGGATTCTGAACAGTATCCCCAAGACCTTGTTTCTTGGCTTCTCAAGGCATTTACAGAGAAAGACGTATCTGCTTCCCCATCAGAGGCTGCGCTTCACGAGGATTCCCGAGTCGTTATTATTGCTGGCAGGTCAGTTCTCCTTAAATGTCAGCTTTTGCATGTCTAGATCTTTTTAACTGACAGTCATCTAGTGAAACCACCGCGACAACCTTCGCATCAATTATCTACTTCCTTTGCCGTTACCCTGCCGTCCTCCGAAAGCTCCAAACATATCTCGACGCTGCCATGCCGAACGGCGAACGAGATTGGTCCTACGAAAAAATAAAAGCTGTTACCTACCTCGACGACATCATTAACGAAACTCTTCGTCTCAAACCCGCTTTACTAACTGGAGGATATCGCGTTACACCTGCAAAAGGAATTAAAGTTGATGAGATATACATCCCTGGTAACACGAACGTGTTTGTTCCAGTACAATTAATTCAGACTGATGCACGATATTACCATGACCCACTTGAATTTATTCCGGAAAGATTTGGTGAACGCAAGGAAGAGATGCAGATGGAAGGCGCTCCCTATTTTCCATTTTCTCTTGGTAAGTTCTAATGTTCCCCTTATATACCTAGTATATGAGATGAACTAATAGTGTTTGGATAGGTGCATACTCCTGCCCTGGAAAGAATCTTGCCTTTATGACCTTGCGTATTGCACTTAGCCGTGCAGCACAACAATTTAACTTAGCTTTCGCACCAGGTGAAACGGGAAATAGATTCGATGAAGATGCTTTGGACACGTTCACAACGACACTGCCACCGGTGATGGTGCGAGTCACGAAGAGGGTCTAATGAGGAGGGAAGGATGTGTGTTATATTAATTAATGGATGGTATTAGTTAATTAAACATTGATTTATTGAACAATTTATGCCTTTCTTCAATTAGAGGTTAAATTATCCCCCTTCTTACTTCAGGAACCCTCCGGGAGAATAAAAAGGTTGGGCTTCTGAGTTCCAATTGAAAATTATATCGTGATAATCTGCTTCCAACCTGCCGACTATGCTACACATTTATTACCTTTTACAAAACTCAACTCAACTATTACACACTAAATTTTGCCCATATTCCCAATCTCCATCACGTGATTGCCAGAATCTTCGTGAATCTAGTGTTTCTAAACACGCAGTTTCCTAGAATGGTGGTGGTATAACACTGGGAGATTAAAAAAAGTGATATGTTTCACGCTAACATGAGGTCTCACAGGACCAAAAACCGTGAACCAGATACAGGATACAAAAAGGAGGGAAAGGAGGCGCAAAGAAGCGTGGGGTTTCGCTACAATACAAGCACATTTGATGTATAGGAGATAAAATCTCGTAAGACAATGCAGAATATTATTGGGTATATTGGAGGTATCAAAATGGGAAACTTTTATGTGTTCTAATGGTTCAACTTTCTAGAATTTGAGGTCACTCAACTTCTCATCAAGTTGACACGATTACGCCCTTCCTCTTGAATGCAAATGTGCAATAGTCCCCTTTCAAGCAACAACTTGACTTAAGATATCGGAGTCGCCGCCGTCAAGGACCACCATAGTTGAGCATCGAAATAATTTACCGCAAGCTGTTCCTAATTCAATCTGCAGAGAATTAGCAATTGAGCCCTCCGAAACTTGTATACACAAGCTCATCTCTGGACTCCCAATGTGAGGTTAAGTATAGGTGGCCTGCTTTTACTAATGGGACTTCATTTATGTCTCGACGATTGGTTCCATCCATCATATGTAAAAAAGCGTTGTCGTGGTTGTTCGACGTCTCGAAAAAGCGTAAAGAAAGTGGGGGGTACATACGTTGTTGCCATTGAAGTGGTGAACAGGACTTTTCGAGAGCATAGCATAGTCTGTGAATTGTTAGCTCTTGGAACCTTGGGTTGAGACGGAGGAAACTTACACTCAAGCTCGGACTTTCGAAGAGGTGGAGTATTACCAGCAATCAGAACTAGCTTGGCTTTGCCCATACGAAGCATCTTCAGAGATGATTTGTATCCCAGGGTAACTTCTCACGTTAGTCGCGCGTCGGGCGATACGATAATGTTCATGGGGGAAAACCTACCCTTGCCAGACTTGAGAACCAGGGCAAGCCGAGAGTTAATCGAATCGGCGGACTTCTTCTCTTTGCGGGGTGCCATGGTGAGTAGAACAAAGGATTAGAGATCTTGGTTGAAAAGACTTGAAGAGGCAGGTTGCGTTGTGTTGTCGTGAAGATCGAAGAAGTCTGCTGAATTAAAAATGTGCGAAAGCACAAAGTTGATAGGTTAGGAACTAGGGCTAATTAAGCGAGCTGTCAAACAGAACCTAATATCTAAGGCCGCTACTATTTGCACCAAAGCCGTGAAAGCTGCTGTGACAATTGCTTTTATTATTAGGATTTGAGCTCTTTAATCACCATTGATACTTTTCTAGAGTTACTCTTCTCTTAACTCGCGATCTCTACCTTTATGTCTTACTAACCGCTTGTGGCTAAGAATATTCTTCCTTGCTTATATCCCCTCGTCTGGTAGAAATGGAGTCACTTATGCAAATTGTGCAATTTATGCTACTTTATGCAAACCCAACAGCCTCACTTCAATTTTACAGAACAGTTCTGTTAGCAAATTACTATGTCATTAACAGAAGTAGTAACAATTGTATTCAATACTAATAACTTTATTTTCACACGATTTAAATGCTAAGTAGAAGAAACTTAAACGTACTTTAAAACAGGATGCAAAAAAGGCTTATAATAATAAAAAGATTGATGTATAAATATGATTCAATATTAATTTTAAAAGTTACGGATCAGGGTGGTGAATAGGTACCACGTCCTTGTTATGTGGATTTTAAGAATGGGTACCTGTGTCGGAAGTACAAATATATTGTATACAGCAGAATTCGAAATCAACTTGACAGTTACGCACTTTTAGTTATACAAAGTTGCCTCACNTTTTTCTATGTTATACTAGTACTATTATAGCTAGCTATTTGGGATTTTCTTGTGTCACTCAGCGCCTGCTAGGCTCTTTGAAGGGTAAATTTGATGTCTGGCGTAAGGCTATGGGACAGTATTGCGCCTCCTCCAGCGCGCTTACATCAGGATTGCCTCTCCTTTTTAATTCCCTATTCTTGCTCTTCAAGAAGATTCAAAATGTTCAGAAAGTTTGAAGGACATTTGTGGGACGGCTACATCCTGTGGCAGAATGTGATTGACGCAATAAAAAACTGCACCCTGCCAGCAGACGGACCGTCGTGACAACATGATCTTACGTGTTGGATAAAGTGGACTGTGCAATGGCGGCTGCTGTGGATCTCAGCAAGCACAATATTCAAGTGCCGCTACAATTCTTGGGCTGGTACTTCGCAACCCCTTTTGAGACGTCGGAAAATGCTCATGATTCTCCATAGTTGCCCACAGTACTTTCAATGACAGCAACATCGAGTAATGATCTCCTCCTGATCCACCATCGTTATCCCCTTTTGTCCTTTTTGCTCGCCCTCTGCAATCCATCGACTATCTCATCTGGCCTAAGCTCCGTAAGCGTCCCGATTTTCTAAAGCACGCTCAGGACATGCTACACTCAAAGCGCTCACCAGGACATTACAACATGGTCGACAAGTTCTTTTCTGTTTCTGTCCGAGCTCTAGGTCTACAGAGCAAGATGAGGATTTCAGACTACGTCTACGATCTCATCCTTCATCTCACCGCCGCCAGCATTGCGTCAATAATGATCTGGCAAGCTTTACTGCTGGGAGTGAGAGGTGTGATAGTGTTCGCATGCTGGACATGGCACGAACCTCTTACTTGGGCAGCAGTAGGGGGGTGATACATCTTCTTTCCGCTGTCACGTGGCGATTGTGTCTTGGTCCTGTCAACTCTTTAGAGCCGTGGTCGAGGTGGCATTGGAGTCTCTTTCGTTCAGGTGCAAACTTGCGACTTGCACATCCTCAAACTGCACGGTGCTTTGGTCTTGTCTTGCAAATCATTAGCTTGATGAATTACGGCTACGGAACTGTGATGTTAAGTGGTATCAGCCTTGTGAGTCCGTCAAATGCTCTTGTGGTCTTTTGTTTAATGGGATTTGCGGGCACGAGTTCGAGACTTCTGACCATATGGCTATTGGAGCTAGGGCATGAAGTCCCGGCTGAAGACGGTGATATCATGACGAGTATTCTAAAAAGGAGTAAAAGAGAGAGTGAGACCTATATGAGAAGCTGGTCGAGACCGAGCAGGCGTTGCAAGGCTACGAGAAGGCGCACGGTGCAGACAATTCTTCGACTTATGTCCCAGCGCTAAACACAATTCAGGGCCTCAGCTTTCTTTTTGAATATCAAGCTAATATAGCAGGGGAGGAGAATGTACTAAAAGGCTTTAACTAGATATGAGAAGGTCTTCGGGCCTAATCATGCTAAGGTTTAGAGGTTGCAAAACAATCTTCGTGTCTTAGATGCTGCAATGAAGAACAATTCGTAATGAACTGGTATTGCTGCAAAACAACTGCGCAAAATTAGGAGTAATTTAGGAAAGTTACTTAAAGTTCTGTCAAATTTAAAAGCACCGTATAATGTAATGTCGCAACAATTGGCTTAAGATGACCTCATATCCTTGCCTCTCCTCCTGATGTACTTCGAAATACCTCTAGGTGTGCCCTGCCAGAATGGAGCATCCAGGCCCACAGCATATCTACAACAAGGACATCAAAGAAGGAGAATACAAGGCTCCCACCAAAGACAAGGCTATGGTTTCGAAAGGGGAACATAAACTGGTATATATGTTCCATCAATTGCTTTTACACAACCATCGAAAAATGGGTAATATCGAGTATCGTATACAGTTCAATCATGAAGTGGTGTAGTTTCGTCTAAGAGTAATACTACAGTTTGGTATAATATAAGGAGAGCATTTAGTACCTCATAAAAGGCTTTAATATATGGATATTAGCTAATATTTGTTGTGATATCCTGTGTGTCGCCTTAGGCACCATCTTGTTTATTACACGTGACTTCCATTTTAGGTAGTCCCATTAGTTAGCTCTTCTACTCGTACGTAGTTACTACCGTACAACACACTATAATATATTCGAGTAACCCCGATTACGCAACCTTTTGCTGTGCCTAATTCAACAATATTAATAATATAGTATGTTTTAATTTAACTAATCGTTTCACCCGAATGAGAGAACCTTTCTTGCGTATCTCGATTTGAGGCTCCTTTAGATACAATATGCAAAAAGATTACTAGCTTTTCTTCGACCGTTACACTCTTTCTTGACGCCGAAAGCTCTGTATTAGTCGATAACCATATAACTAATGCCTTGAAAATCTCAATTTTCATGCGAAAACACTCGCGGAACCGCTCAGGATGTACTTGCTCAAGAAGCTCTTTAACATATCGATCACCAGGTACTGATATTCGAAGGCGATGGGAAAGTGCCATCGATTGGATACGCTGTTCACGTTGTGCATATCGTTGAATTACATCTTTAATCAATTCTTCGAATATCACATCTACTGGTTCTTCTCCGGCAATGTCTAGAACGGTGTAAAGCTTTATAGAAAAGCGTATATATAATAACAACTTGCAAAACAACACGAAATCGCGATATTGCAAGATTTTATCGACAGTTCAAGCCTAATCGAGTAATATATGCGAATATTATGCTTAAAAGATCAGTGCCCCACCATCAAAAGGAGCGCAAAAGTAGCTCTAAAGCTANCTTTTGAAGCTACTTTTGCGCTCCTTTTGATGGTGGGTAACAAATCCGCACATGTACCGGTACTCCCCTAGCCAAAAGGAGATTACATGGGCAAATTTTGCTAGCAAGGGCCTTTAAGAGCTAGTAAGGGTACCTCCAGGGATTACCGCAAAAAAGGAGCATGGGGGTGTTTGGATTCAGCTTTTGCGTTGTCAAAGATATTGCTTATGTAATTGGCGTTGGCCAATCATAGCTGTAGGAAGCTTACGGTCGGTAAAGTGCAGAGTTTTACCGGTTTATCCCTTTGTACTGTACATCATAGAATTGAGCAACGAATAGAGTCTCTGTACCATACACTTTATATGTGCAGTAGCCTAATCCCTGCGCCATAACCTCTGACATGCGTGAGGACTTACGCAAAAGGAGGCTCCTTTTGCGAATCCAAACGGGGCCTAAGTCTTATAGCTAGCTCGTATAGTTAACTTAACATCGTATTACGTAAATCTATACCCCCCATTTATTATAGTTACACACCTTTGCTGTCCAATGTAAAGGACCAAGTCGTAGACCCCACCAAAGCGTTGTCGGAGCCCCGCGCTAATTTTTTTTTGTGTTAATTTGCAAATTGAGTCACGAACAACTCCAACATTCGAATATAATAATTCAATGAACGACGAGCTCAGGATACTGTGCAATTAGTATGGCTCAATTACCCGACCCAACAGTTGACCTTGACTGGTCTGGCTATGCTGGCTCAATCCAGGAGCGCTTCCGCGCTTCAGCTGAGAAATTCCCCGACAAAACCTGTGTCCTCGAGACCAAGTCGTCAACGACGCCAGAGAGGCAATTCACCTATCGGCAAATTTATGAAGCTTCTAACACTCTCGCCCACTATCTCCATGATGCGGGCATTACAAATGGAGATGTCGTTATGATATGGGCGCATCGTTCAGTCGACTTGGTGATTAGCTTAATGGGCACACTGGTATATTTCTCTTGTTTCTTACAACAAGCAGTATTCGCTGACTTTCCGACCTTGACTACAAGACTGCTGGGGCAACTATGACTGTTCTTGATCCTGCGTATCCACCAACCAGACAAAAGATTTATCTCGAGGTCTCCCAGCCACGCGCTTTAATCAAGATTGGAACAGCAACAGATGAGAATGGCCATTTGGCACCGGTGGTACAACAATATATCGATGAAGAGCTTCAGCTAAAGGCGGTGGTTCCTGAGCTTCGTCTTCTTGATGATGGTATTCTTTCCGGGGGCGATATTGACGGCCAAGATATATTTCGCAAAGCTAGACAAGCTGCATCCTCGCCTCCCGACGTGCTCGTTGGCCCTGATTCAAATCCCACCCTGTCATTTACCTCGGGAAGCGAAGGACGGCCAAAGGGGGTACTTGGTCGCCATTATGGCTTGACCAGGTACTATAACTGGATGGCTGAACGTTTCCAGTTGTCGTCGGAAAGTCGAATAACCTTGCTCAGTGGCCTTGGGCATGATCCGATCCAGCGAGACATCTTCACACCTCTTTATTTGGGGGCAGAAATCCTTGTACCGTCAAAAGAAGATATCCAACACGAAAAGCTCGCTGAGTGGATGCGAGAACATAAACCAACTGTCACCCACTTAACTCCAGCAATGGGCCAGGTTCTTGTCGGAGGGGCAACAGCAGAATTTCCTTCACTACAACACGCTTTCTTTGTTGGTGATGTACTTACAACTAGAGACTGCCGAGCTCTCAGACGGCTTGCTGTGAACGTTAATATCATTAATCTCTACGGCACGACCGAGACCAGTCGCGCAGTCAGTTATTTTGAAGTTCCAAGCTGTGCTAGGAATCCCGATTTCCTAGATAAACTTAAAGATACAATTCCGGCTGGAAAAGGAATGGAAAATGTCCAACTTTTAGTTGTAAATCAAAATAATCGAGCTCAACTTTGTCAAGTCGGTGAAGTTGGCGAGATATACGTTCGGGCAGCCGGCCTTGCTGAGGGATACTTGGGAGACCAAGCGTTGAATGAACAGAAGTTCCTGATGAACTGGTTCGTTGATAATGAGAAATGGGTGGAGGCAGATAAAAAGACAAGTAAGGATGAGCTTTGGCGACGATATTATAAAGGGCCTAGAGATAGGCTTTACCGTACTGGTGACCTTGGTCGATACCTAGAATCTGGGGATATCGAATGTACTGGCCGAGCTGATGACCAGGTTAAAATTCGTGGTTTCCGAATTGAACTTAATGAGATCGACAACAACTTGAACCAGAACCCTTTGATCAGAGATTGTAAGACTCTTGTTCGAAGAGATCGTTATGAGGAAGCGACTCTGGTCAGCTATGTTGTCCCCGAGTTAAAAGAATGGACCCGCTGGCTATCTGCTCAAGGAGTAGATGATATGGAAGACGAAGGAATTGAAATGGGACTTGTTACAATATTCCATAAAAGGTTCCGGAGGATGCAGACCGAATTGCGAGAACACCTGAAGTCTCGACTGCCAAGCTATGCAGTGCCAACCATATTTCTTGTGCTCAACAAGCTTCCACTAAACCCGAATGGCAAGGTTGATAAGCCAAACCTTCCGTTCCCTGATATTAATGAACGTGTAGAAGATGCCTCAGAGGAGGATTTAAAGAGTTGGGGAGCCTTGACGGAAATGCAGAGAACAATGGCTAATAAGTGGGCTCATCTCATTCGTGGTCTGAACCCGAAAACGATTAGAGAAGAGAACAATTTCTTTGATCTAGGTGGGCACAGTCTATTAGCCCAACAGCTGCTCCTGAATATCCGGAAAGATATGGGCTCAGATATTTCCATTAACGTCCTCTACGAGTATCCAAGTCTAGCTGAGTTTAGCGCTGAGGTAGAGAAGAGGAGGAGTAACCTTACTAGTGATAAGGAGAACGTTGAAGGGTCTGAGTCTGTTTACTCTAGATCTCTGAATGAGTTGGTGAATAAATTGGAGGCTAAGTACCAATCAGCGGATGTAGACACAATCACAGCATCTGATCGGTTAACAATTTTCCTTACTGGAGCTACTGGATTCTTAGGCTCTTATTTAATTAAGGAAATTCTTGGACGGACGCGTAGTAGCATCAGACTAATTGTACATGTCCGAGGTGCTAAGGATTCGGCTGGGGCACTTGGACGAGTTCAACGGTCGCTTCAGGGGTATGGCTTATGGAAAGATGAATGGTCAACTAGATTGAGCTGTGTTGTTGGTGACTTGTCCCAACCACAGATTGGTATTGATGTAGCATCCTGGAAATCCTTATCTGAGGAAGTTGATGTTGTAATACATAATGGTGCTACGGTTCACTGGGTCAAGAGATATCAGGACATGATGGTATCTAATGTTTTATCGACTATTGACCTGATGAAGCTTTGTAATGAAGGGAAGCCAAAGATCTTCTCGTTCGTTAGTTCTACTAGTGTGCTTGATACAGAACATTATATCAAACTCTCAGAGAAGCAAACAAGCACTGGACAAGGTGCAATTCAGGAGGATGATAACATGCAAGGCAGTCAAACTGGACTTGGCACAGGATATGGGCAAACTAAGTGGGTTTCTGAACAACTTATTCGCGAAGCTGGAAAGAGAGGCCTCCGAGGTTCTATTCTGAGAGCCGGATATATTCTTGGAGATTCGGAAACTGGCGTTTGCAATCTTGATGACTTTCTGGTCCGAATGTTAAAGGGGTGCATCCAACTATCAGCACGGCCAAGAATTATCAATACCGTCAACGCCATCCCTGTAAATCATGTTGCTCGACTTGTTGTTGCCGCCTCCCTAAACCCTCTCGTCAACGGAGTGCATGTAATCAACGTCATAGCTCACCCCCGCCTACGCATGAGCGAATACCTGTCTATTTTAGAGTATTATGGTTACAAGACGCCCGAGATTAGCTACGATTCTTGGAAGGAGGAGCTTGAGAAGTTTGTCTCTGCGGGAACTTTGGAGAAAGATCAGGAGCAGCATGCTCTGATGCCCCTGTTCCACTTCTGCATGAATGATCTTCCGGCTAATACCAGAGCCCCTGAATTGGATGATGGGAATGCAGTAGCTGTTCTAAAGGCAGATGCAGACAAGTGGACGGGAGTAGATGAAAGTTCTGGTTACGGTATTGGCAGGGAAGATATAGGAAGATACTTGCGGTATTTAGTCGAAACGAAGTTCGTTGTGCCGCCGTCGGCGAGAGGAAGAAAGTTACCTGAGATCAATGTAAATGTTGCTCAGACGCAAGGGATCGGGGGCCGTGGTAGAACTGCATAGTTATATTTGAGGATGGTTAACAAAAGCTATAGTGATAGGCATAAACTGCATTAGAGCTAGAGATCTTGACTGTATCTGGGAAAGTGTCACAATTCGGGTATTGATCTAGGTGTAGCCCTACCCTAATATTACTCTACAACAAGGTTCTCTACATAAAAAAGTTGATTATTTGAGTTTTATATTATAGATTTTAAACGTAGTAATTTTGTTGAACTCCAAGAATTTGTTTACATATGTTAAAGGCAAAAGGCTGCTGAACAGTGTAGAATAGATTACAGTTTTGATAAGGGAAATCTATCGTCACTAATTTAATCTGACCTAATCTTAAAATCAAGTTTCTAGGTAACTTACTGTACAGTACAATTACACAGTAAATACTTGCCGACTACTATTTGCTTACTTATCATTCATCTACTAAATTGTCATGTGTATCATTTAAGATACTATCATTAAGCAACTTACAAGTCTCACTTAAGCTCTTAATATCAAGCCATCGCTGCCGAGTATCGTGGGAATAAATGTGTGTACAAGAGTTTTCAAGCTCGCTAAAATCTTCTGAATAATATTGTAAAAGGTTAAAATCTCGATTTTCCTTCGACTGAAAGATAGCTTTTGCAACACAGCTAGAATTACTGCAGGAAAGCTTCACGTCATCCTGTTTTATATAACTTCTATAAGATTTTAAAGTATCATTTCATCCTTATACATGCAGTACAAGCCTCTGATGTACTTAAACGACCAAAGCATCTTGCAAGTTTTAACTATAGCATAAAGCATGTTAGCAGTAATACATCCTCTGCGTAGAGTAATATGCTCTACGCTTGAAGATCTTCGCAGGATGGCTGAGAAACAATCATGATTACTGTCGCTAGCGAAGACACATTCGTACGAGCGTATTTAGCTTAATTAGAAGAAAAGTACGCCTAATTCCTGGAACATGAAATAACCATATTTTGTCTTGTCTGATTCGTGATACATGGATTGTAAGTGGGGAAGTAATGCATGAGGTCTTTTTGATGTTCTTGATTTCTCCCCGTCAATGCTTAGCCTTACAACATTCCTTAACACTGCCTTATAAAGGGCAGGCCTATATCCACTTGCATTTTACCTAAATCCACTTGCGACCGGCCGGTACCGGTGCCTCCTCGGTAAACTTTTCCTTATATATTTTATTAGTAACCTAGATATACGCTGAGACATAGGCATATAGAATTGAGACTTGTAGGAGGTTTAGGGCATACTAATAATGTATTGTAATTATTGCGTAGATAATTGTACTTATTGCAATTAAAAGCTTTTAACTACTTTTATCACTTTGTTTTAGCTTTAAAATAGCATTTTCAAGTGGCCTTGCTCCCCCAGAAGGTTTACACCCTGATCTAGAAGCTTTGAAAGCTTCAATTCAAGCTTGGGGCTGTGAAAATGGCTATGCCTTTACCAAACGTGATAGTAATGGCCATAGAGTAGTATTCACATGTGCTCGGTTTAGAAGTTATTAATCCAAAAGCAAAAGGAGTGAAGTTCATACTTCCAAACAATGTAAAGGAAGCTTTAAGAAGTGTAATTACAAGATGAAAATGATTATTATGCTAGAAAGTGATAATTGGAGGTTGAAAGTGTTAGAACTTACTTATAATCACCTTGTTAACCTAGCTATAGCTCATCCTCAGCATAGAGTAAGTACTTTAAGTGTTGAACAAAAAGCTTATATTGTAGTTAATGTGCATATAAGCATGAAAAACAGCCAAATAATCGATTTAATTACTCTTTAGCAACCAGGTGCCCTCTTAAAGTCTAGTGATATAACCAATATCACATAGAAAGTGAGATTGAAAGATTTAGGTGGTAGGATACTGATTCAATAGTTATTGTATGTTTTGTTATATTTCTCGATTTATTATTTACTAACAAATTAGGTGGAAACTCGAGTAAAAGAGCTCTTGTGAAGTATATACTACTAATATAAACAATAACCTTATTTAGTTGTTTTATATAGACTTTACTATAATAATTACATATCAACAAAATCCTGATATTCTCCTTATGGATTGTACTTATAAAACCAACCAATTTAATATGTTACTCTTTAATATATATGTTATTATTGGTGAAAATAAAGTGTTATAAATCAGGTTAGCATTTCTCTTTAATAAGACTGAAGAATTATATAATTAAATTATAAAGCAGCTTAAAGAAGTAATGAATAAGTACTCTATTCCAAAGTTACTTTTTATTGTAACTAATAGAGAATTAGCTTTAATGAAAAGTATTAATTCATACTTTCTTAATTCTTATCATATTCTTTGTAAGTAATATGTTAATATGAATATATTAGCTAAAACCAAAAGGTTTTTCCACTTGCAATTAAGGAGAATAGTATTTGGTGAAGATATTCTACCTTTTAAGAATTCATGAAAGTATAAGGGGCAGTCCTTGAATCTGAAACTGAAAAAGCTTATTCATCTAATCTTACTAAACTTTGCATATTCCTTGATTGTCAGGTCCTTAGTAGGCTAATCACGTGAAGGGAGGAAGGATAGGGGTCTGAGTCCTAGCCGCTCCTTAGCTGCTGACTCCYGTCTATAAAGAGGGGGKTTTCCCCTTCTCTTTGACAGGAGTCAGAGATCAATCTTGTAATTTTAGAAGAGCACCGAGTTTTAAAGCGAATCTACACCTAACCAACTGTTATCTCACTGCTAGTCTCCTATTATGTTTCAGCCTCCTGGTCTCTTTTCACTCTACATACAGATACCCTTGACATATTGATCTCTCTCTCCTAACAAAGAGCACATAGACCGTTGAGAATCAGGATGGTTGAGACCTGTCGAACTCAAGCTTCACAACAAGGAAAAGCAGAAGGGTCACAGTTCCCCTCTACCGGCTTAGCAACATTACAACAAGAGGAGTTACCATTGCCTGATCCACCTTTGCCTTCTCCTCTAACATCCATTTCGAGGAGTTTTGTTTTGTTGTCGGAGGAAGAGTTAAACAGGAGAATCATAGTTAAGCAGTAACAGGACCACCTTGAAAAGAAGAGAACTTACTTACAAGCTCTTGAGAGGGGAGAAGCTCCTATTTATAATTCTGCATAGGATGTACTAACTACTAGGACAAATCGTTATGTTGAACCTTACTAACAACCTAGTAGCGAGATTTGGAGGAAATTGCAACTCCCTGCCTTGAAATACAAGAGGACTAATTAGAATAAACTCTATACTTTCCTCTTTGAATTACACTCCTGATTTGTTACGATCTGGGAATTAAGCACTGAGCTTCAAAGAGTTATGTACACTGGTAGTACACTGGAAGGCACTATCAAAAGACGCTGGATTACTTATGTTATGGACACTTGGCAAAATCGTTATAACCACATCTGTTAGGACGAAATAGAGGAATTCTTGAAGAGTAATATCTTAGATAGCCTTACTTGCACCTTCGAAGCTGTTGCGAAGCTGCATTACCTTGAATAGAAACCAGATTAGAAATTCAATTCTTTCCTAGACAATTACAAGAATATTGAGTTGGAATTACCAGAGCACCTACCTGAGGGGTATTGGGTGTATAACCTCTTGAACAAACTTCGACCAGAGTTGAGAAAGCAAATTGTATCTCAAGGCATACTAACCACTAGGACGAAGCTGATCAATGTGGCATGAAGGGCTAAAACGTTGATTGTAACCCAGGGAAAAGGCATCATGACAAGAAGTGTAGCTGTGACCAATCAGCTAGGAAACCAAGCCAGACGAATAAGTCAGACAAGTGAGACTTCAAGCATGTCTCAAGTAAACCAGACTCCTTCAGCACAAAAAGCAACAACTGTTAATGCCGTCCTTCCTAGCGACCAACCAGCAGCAAAGAGAGGAGGAGCTGCTAGACTACCACTTTCTGAGGTCCAATGCTATCAGTATAAGAAATTAGGCTACTATACTAGTAGTTGCCCTCAAGTATCCAATGTGAATACTACGCCATTAGGTAGGAGAGTAGCAGCTGCCCAATAAGAAGACAGACACTTTTCAGGACGGCTAGAAGCAAGAGTTTCTCTCCAACTTGAAAGGAAATAGGTAACGAGGACAGCCTTATTGGATACAGGGTCAGATTTGAATATTGTACATCGTTGCCTCTTGTCAGATGAAGCAATGAAGGAGGTTAGTTGGTGCTCAACAGTAGGACAGCTCTATGGACAAAATGTTCTTACCTATGGAACTTTGGATATTATAACTCATATTACTGATAGCTGAGGACTTGAGAGAACAGAGTACTATAACTTCGTAGTAGTTAAGTCTAATAAATATGAAATTGTATTAGGAAAGCCGTGGCATGACGATGTAAAGCCATGAGTTATCTGTTACAAAGAAGACACTTGGGTATTTCCTCTTCAAGAGTAGCACTTATCACTGATCATTACAAAAAGACAACTTCGAAAAGTTAACTGTGTAGTTAGGTGTGTTGTAGTTTTAATTAGAACAATCCCTACTCCCTTAAATGCACAGGAGGATACTAGCAAGGAAGTTAGTAGAATACAACTTGTTATACTATCAGAATATGATGATTACTTGAATGTCTTTAATACAGACTTAGCTAGAATTCTGCCCCCTTATACCTCTTTAAAGCATTGTATCAACCTAAAAGAAGGACAAACTCCACCTTAGGGACTTATTTATGCCTTAGCCGAAGATGAGCTTACAATGCTTCATAACTACTTGGAAGTTGTTATACAGAAGGGATGGATCCAACCCTTGATCAGTCTAGCAGGAGCTCTTATATTGTTCATACCTAAGCTAGGAAGCAAGTTGCGACTTTGCATTGACTACCAGGGACTGAACAAGATTACTAAGAAAAACTGCACTGCATTACCCTTAATTTCAGAAATCATTAGTTGATTATCTAAGGCTAAATACTTTACTAAGTTGGATTTGAAAGATGCTTATCACCGGATACACATCTACGAAGGAGATGAGTAGAAGACAGTGTTCAAAACTAAGTATAGACACTTTGAATATCTTGTCATGCTATTTGGACTTTCGAATGCACTAGCTACTTTCCAAACATATATCAACCAAGCACTAACAGGTTTAGTCAACATCATCTGCATTATATACCTTGATGATATCTTGATTTATACAGAGGACGAGGAGTCATATGTACAAGTTGTTCATGATGTACTAGCTAGGTTGTAATAATGAGGCCTTTATGTAAACCCAGAGAAATGTACATTCCATTCTCAGACAGTCACCTTTTTAAGCTTTGTGATTACCCCTGAAAGCACAAGCATGGAGAAAGAATGTGTTATAGCTATTATTGAGTAGCCAGAACTTAGAAGCATAAAAGACATGCAAATCTTTCTTGGCTTCATTGGGTTTTATCATTGGTTTATCAAAGGTTATTCAAAGGTTATTGTACTATTAACAAATACACTGAAGAAAGGACACCTGTTGACCTTCCAGCTAACTTTCCTACAACAAGAAGCATTCGTGAAGATATGTGTCTTGTTCACAACTACTCTACTACTATATCATTATAACCTAAAGCTACTTACCAAGTTGGAGATAGATGCTTTGGATTTTGTAGTTAGCATGATTATGACCTAATTGTAAGAAGGGCGTTGACACCCTGTTATATATATGTCGAAGAAGTTGAAAGGGGCTGAGTTATACTACAACACCTCAGATGCTGAGTTGTTAGCTATTATAAAGGCTTTCAGGACATAAAAACATTACTTGTTATATGTACAATACCCTGTTGAAGTTTTAACTGACTACTTGAACCATTGCTACCTTGCTTCTAAGCTGCAGCTGAACAGCAAGCAAGCTCATTGATTGCAAGAATTGTCTAGATATGATTTTAAGATTGAGTATAGACCAAGCTCTTAAAACCCTGTTGATAGGTTGTTAAGAAGACCTGATCTGCAAGATACGACTGGTGTTGTAGCAGTACATCAGGAGTTGTTGCTGAGTTTTCTTAGTAGGTTCTCATAGACGTTGAATGTAGGCAGTGAGGAACTTGCGAGCTTGTTGTTGGGTCAGGGTCTTGTTGACCAGTCAGAGGAAGTAGATTCCCTGACAACTAAACTCATTTTGCTAGACGGTCAAGACCTTGCTAGTCGGTCGCAGAAGCCTAACAACTTTGTGGCAACTGAACTTGAAGGTACTCAAAGCATTATGTCTTTCTAGGATAATGCTGTTGTTAGAATTACAAGTTGTGAATTGTATATTCTTTTGGCGTAGGCTAGAAGGGCCAAAGCCATAACAGCACCGGAGGACTTGTTACCTAACTTTGTAGATGTTATTCGTAAGGTACAGCAGAAGGACACTTTTGTTGTCAATAAAGAATGGAAGCAATGACATAACAAGCAATCCATTGCTAGAGTCTTAGGGTATAACCTCTGGGCATTAGGAGACAATAAGCTTTTGAGGTATCGAGGACATGTTTACATCCTTGATAACTACCTATTAAAGATTGAATTGTTAAATGCTTTTCATGATGCTCTTACTAGCAGACATCTAGGTATTATTAAAGTTTTAAAACAGTTAGCTAACTATTACCATTAGAATAGTTTGTGGAAAGACATCAAGAAGTACATCTCTACTTATACTATTTACTAAAGAACCAAGCCAAGACACTATTTACCTTATAGCAAGTTAACACCTTTGCTAATACTAATTAAACCTTTTGAAGAAATCTTAATGGATTTCATTACTAAATTACCACCTTCTACTTCTTTCAAGGATAAGGAATATAATACTATTTTAATAGTAGTCTACAAGTTCACCAAATACTCGATTTATATCCTTATTACTGAGTGTATCAGTGTTGATGGAGTTGTTGAATTGTTACTATGTTATATCATCTGACCGTTTAGTCTATTTAAGGGTGTAATATCTGATCAAGATACTTGATTCAGGAGCAAGTTCTAGGTGTCCTTTTACTATTACTTAATAATGAAGAAGTGGATGAGTATTACATGGTATCCTTAGACTAACAGTTAAATTGAACGTTAAAACTAGAACCTGGAATATTACCTACAAGTCTATTACTCCTTCATTTAGGATGATTAGGCAACCAAGTTGTACTTAGTAAAGCATGTTTACAACACCTCATAGTATTCTACTATACAGACATCCCTTGTGAAAACCCTTATGGGATACAAACCATAAGGACTAGCAGAGCTAAGGCTAGCCAGTGAAGAGCCTTCTTTTAAGGTATTAACAGTAACTAAGAGAGTTGAAGAGCTGTAAGAGAGTCATAACAAGATTGCAAGTCTACTTCAATATGCTCAGAAACTTTATGAGAAATGGTATAACCAACATCAAGTACTGAAGTCTTTTAACCTTAGAAACTGAGTGTTAGTCTTTACTACTCATATCAAGTAACGACAACTTTGCTATAAGTTCACTAACAAATACTTAGGGCTTTGGAAAATAATGAAGGTAGTAGGAAACCATAGCCTTGCTTATGAGCTAGATATACCAAAGCAGATTCACATCTACCCTGTTTTCCCTATCTCTGCCCTTGAGTTGTATAAGAAGCAAGAGAATGACGACTTAAAACTAGGGAAAGTGAGTATTATCGACCTAGACAATGAATATGAAGTAAAAGCAATCTTAGACCATGAATAGCAAAGAGGAATTTTCAAATACTTCATTAGCTAGAAGGGATACACTAACAAGGAAGATTCTTAGGAGTTATGAGAAAATATTAATGATGGTGAAATGCTAGAAGAGTATAATAAGAAACATAACCTAGATCCAAGCAACCTTAAAGCCAAGAGAAAGTAAGGAAGACTTAGAAGGCTAGTAGCTATCTTATAATGAGGGTGATTAATGTACTTCAGGTAATTTTTCACAAAGCATAACATAGAACATAATTGTAAGAAAGAAAACGCTATAAGATAACAGTCTGAATTCATCTAAAATACACCTAGCTAAGAACCTAGCACTAACTTAACACTAACTAAGCAGGAGATTAGCTTCAGCCTTGTAAGGCAAGCAGAGAGAAAAACTGGACGCCTAAACTCTAACCTCACGAGGGGTGAGCAAGAGAAGAGCAAGAGTTATACCCTACTATTATCGTTATCATCTTCATTACCTTCATTATCAGAAAGCTCTTTTACCTTAGAATGCTATCCTCTGATTAGCACTCACCTAACAATAGCCATGCAGGTAACTCACCACTCTATTATAATCTGTACAAAGACCTTCTACTTCTTTAAAGAGACTTGCCACATCCTTAAACACCTTCTCCAATGAACGACCTAATGACTCTAATGCTAAGATGCTTCTCTCTTTTTACTCAGCTAACTCTTCTTGCTTGAGTTCTTGAAGACATGAGGAAGGCATACTTTTAGAGTTCTTAATGAATTGAAGGCTTTTCAAAACAACTACTTATACTACCTTGACATTATCTTAACACCAGGTTAGTAAGAGCTTAACACTAGTAATAATTATTATATCAAAACTTACATCAGGAATGCTGTTATATGCAACAATGACAGTACAGAGTACTCTGCTTCACGCCTTTAACAAACCAGTTGGCTAGCAGAAGGTTAACAAGTGACTAGCCATCAATTCACAGGAGTAAACAAAGAAGGAGGGATATGCTTACCAGAAGACAAGCCTTATTATTCTGCTTGTAGTATGAACATTTTGAAGATTAACCTACAGAACATTAGCCAAGCAGTTACATAACAACAACAAAGCAACTACATAACAATAGTCATGACTTACTAGTATTATCTGCACACTGTTGCAAAACACTAACTTTCCACCTAGACAAGTTATAAAGACATCATTAACATGGTACTTCTCTATCAGTAAGAACAAAGGGTTTAGCATTTACTAGTGCCATCACAGGAACTTAGCAGGAAGTTAACAAGTATTATAACTAAAGCCAAGCAAGAGTATAAGAAGAAAGAAGAGATATCCTAAAGCTAAGTAAAAGGTGTAAGACAAGCTGAATTAGAGAATCAAGAAAGAGTATAACAAAGAGTAAGCTGTAGCTTAGCAGAAGACAATTCTGCTATGTGATTCCTGGAGAAAAGAAGTGATAGCTGAACAAAGGTGAAGGTAGGAAAACAAGTTGAATTAGAAGATCAAGGAGAAGTGTAACAGAAAGTGAGCTGTAGCTCAGCAAAAGACAATTCTGCTTGGGGAATCTTGACGAACAAAGGTGAAAGAAGGAGAAGTATAATAGAAGGAAGGACAGTGAAAAAGCTATAGCCTAGCAAGAGTTATGCTAGTAGAAAGCTATAGGAATGCAGTAGAGTTCTTCAAAAAGAAAGGTGATACTAACAATCGTCAATTGATACTTGGAAAAAGAAGTAAAATCGAAGGAGAGAATACCTACTTAAATAGACATATGCAATGGCCTGAAGTTCAGAGAATATTACTATTGAGGCTTTTCTTAATAGATATATTTAGCACAATAAAGTTGCGTTGAAAGAGCAAGAGTAATAACATCCTTACTACAAGGCTTGGTGATTGTTCATGGTTACTTAGCTGTAAGCAAGTTACAGTCTAGAAAGGAAGTTTGCAGTAAGAGCAAGATGTTCAACTCTTAGCCTTACTGTAGCTTGTAGCATTGAATTGAAAGAATAAAGAAAAATCTCCAGAGCCTAGCAAGAGGTTTGCTAGAACTTCATTGTGAGGTTGATATTGAGAGATGTCTTGTGTTTGCTGAAATGACAAACACGCTAAGGCGCTAAGGCCAAGAGTACTAAATTTAACACTCTTTGTCTGGAGTCTAATTGTGGAATAGGAGAGTATTACATTCCGTCGCCGCATCTTAGTGGGTAGTATGACTGTAACTCCTGAGGACAAGAGCTTGGAAGGGAGGAGATATTGTCAGGGCCTTAGTGCACTAATCACGTGAAGGGGGGAAAAGGATAGTAGTCTGAGTCCTAGCCGCTCCTTAACTGCTGACTCCTGTCTATAAAGAGGGGGGTTTCCCCTTCTCTTTGACAGGAGTCAGAGATCAATCTTGTAATTTTAAAAGAGTACYGARTTTTAAAGTRAATCTATACTTAACCAACTGTTATCTTATTACTAGTCTTTTATTATATTTCAGCCTCTTGGTCTCTCTTTACTCTATGTACAGATACCCTTGACATTTAACATTATTATATTATATTACAAATATATATACTTAGAATAACAAAGATATTTTTAACTATTTTTATAATAAAATAATAAAAAGAATTTAATCGTTTTTATATATTTAATATTAATATGTTAATTTTATCTTTTATTATAGAATTTTAAAGAAAACTTTCAGCTTTAAATTCTAGTTTTACAGTTATAACTTATACTTTTAAAATATCTTAGTTTAACTTAAAGACTAAATTTAAGCTTTGTAAAAGAGTAATAGTATAGTTTTCTTAATTATTTGTTAAAAATAATTTTAATTCTTTATAATTATTATTCTAATATTTAATAAACATTTACTTATAACATTTTTTATACTTTTTNATTTTAGTTAATTATCTTGAAAATATTAAGCTTTTAAGAAAAGTTTAAAATTCTTATTAAAGTATATTATTTTTCAATAAAGTTATTTATTTAAGAATAATTGTTATAATATCTTATATACTACCTCAAGCACTACTTTCTTATTACATATGATTTTCATTTTAAGTAGTCTTATTAGTTAATTCTCTTTACTTGTGTATGTACATAATTATTATAATAACATAATATATTTGAGTAACTCTGATTATACAACCTCTTGTTATGCTTAATTCAACAGGTTATGTACTTTAGTAATAATGTAATTAGGCTAACTCTTCTTTTATGTTGATTATGTTGATTAATACTCTTTTTTGTCTTTGTTTACTTATATTTATACATTTAACCATTACCTTCAGCATAATTGACAATTCTGGAATTGTAATTCTTCTAAAGGACTAAAGACTCAAGGGTTTAAAGAATTACAACCTTTAAAGCTCTTGTCTTATGGTTTTACTCTAGTCTAAAGGTCTTGAAGATCATGTTAGTAATATTGTTTTACCTCTTAAAAGAGATACTCTTAAGTAGAAGGCTTAGTACAAAGATAATGTCAAAACTTATATATGTTTTAATGTTAATATCAACAACAAGGTTATGTTATTAATCAAGGACTATGATATAGTAAAGCTTACTTAAGTTATCTTAAAAGTTTAATATTAAGGAAAAGGTCATAATCTACAACAAAAGTTCTTATTTAAGTTAATATCTATCAAGTATAATTACTTTAACTTTATAAACATATATATTATTATGTTCAAGTTGATAATAGCTAATTTGAAGGCTGTTAAGGATAATAATATAAAACTCCTCTATGAATTCATCTTCATTTCTAGTCTTAAGGATGAATATCTTATTTAAACTGAACATTAATGTTTAGTTAACAAATCTAAGAAGCCTTTTACACTTACTCAACTTATAAAAGACATTACTGATGAATTTATCTTTATTACTAGTTCTTTTNAATATTATTATATATAATAAGAACAATTTTAATTCAAATAATTTAAGCAATTCAAAAANGCTTTAAANGATGTTAAGTATAATTATTATAAGAAAAACAATTATAAGGAATCTAATTACTTTCAAAAGCATCTTAAGAAGCTTAAGGAATATAAAGTAAAGTAGTCTAATAAGAAGAAGGAGAAGAAAAGTGAGGATAAACTTAAGAAGTCTGATTTAAAGGATAAATCCAACATTGTTAACCTTAACTTTACTAGCTTAATTACTGTTAATCTTATAATTTTCTCCATGTTTATACACAATTAATGAATTGTAAACACAAGTATTATTAATCATATTATTAATAATCTTAATTAATTTGATTCTAGTTCTTATTCAACATGTTTTAATCTTTATCTTATAAAGACAAGTAATAGTTTTGCTCTAATTATAAGCATAAGTACTATTATACTCAAAACTACTCATTTAAATAATTCATCTTTCCTCTTAATACTTATTAATATATAGTATATACTTACATTTCTGGTTAATATTTTCAAAGCCTTAAAACTCTTTATACARAATARTAATACTYATRTTAYTTYATYTAGTATATTCAATAAGAAYAACATTRAATAYAAYRTTRTYATTACYTCCYTTGTTARTATYTATTTAARAYTARTATYCATTTTAACAATGCTTATTTCAGTATTCCTTACTTGTCAAACAATYCTTAGTYTRRATATTATTCATCAACRTTTAGCATATAYAAGCCTTGAGGTTRTYAAGAAYAYTATTAAAGYTAYTYTTARTATTRAYRYWAAGYTARTAAARAAGGCCTTTGACRAAGACCCCTTTCCTTTRYAAAGCTTATRAGTRTAAYTACTTTGAAAAAGGTATTTCTWAASAAYTTAGAAAATGATYTACTAAAGTTAATAARGTCTTRAATAWTRATRTATGTACAATTACACTTGTTAACTATAATRARCATCATTATRCYATTAYTATWRTARATGATTRCTYTARYAYTACTTAAGGTTATACTTATAAAGAAAAGAAGRGTATATATRATGTTATARTTATACATTGTACTYTTCTYAAGAATTARTAGAATATTACTCTTAAAYTRATTYAAATCAATRGTARAAAYAARTTTAGTAAAGARAAACTTAATACYTTTTNATAATCATAAARGTATTCAACATRAAGAGAYTACTCCTTATATAYTATAACAAAATAAAGTYTTTAARAGAGTTAAAYRCTTTATATTTAYAAGAAYTCRTATTATTATRATTRTTRTTAGTATTCCCCTTATACTTTARAATAAGGTATACAAATYAGYTATATATATTARTAATCATCTTRTAAYYARAACTCTTATAAGTRATATYACTTTATTTAAAGYYTTTATAAAAYAAGTTTCTCCTTTTAATACTAATTGTAAACCTGATTTATCRAACCTTTATATTATTAGTTTTAAAATCTTTATACATGTTGACAAGGAAYRTTATATAACTTCTTAAAAGATRRCTTTTAAGGTTRAAGARGGTATATTRYTAAGTTTTAAGAGTAACTYRATTTATTRTTRTTAAGTTCTTTCATAYACTTAYAAGCTRRTTTRYACTTCTTATATTACCTTTAYAAAGGGTAATCTATRCTTAGAARAGCTTATTRTCAAAGCTTAAGATRTTRAAGYTRTTRTTGAAGYTARTTCYTTATATTCTCTATTATCTTTACCTTTTACTCTACAAGATGTAACTCTCYTTTTNATAGTTGAACTCTATGTTTAAAGAGGTTGTACAACTTATTAAGGAGGAGGAGGAAGTGTTTGAAGATGAGCTTTCTTAAGTAATTATACTTATTAAATGTAGTTATAGTCGTCTAAAAGGCTTAAAGAATAAGAAGTCTAAACCTTATTTAGAACATCTTAATAATTCTAATATTCCATATGTTGATCTTACAAAGAATTGTGTTATATGCTTGTAAACTGTAAAATTAAGCATTTAAACTTCATCTCTAATTGTTTCTCCATCTCTAGTTGTTTCTAAAGCCTTTCTTGATGAAGGAGAGATTCTTAGTCAACCTTTAACAATTATTATAACTTATAACCATTGTCTTACAACTTGTTCTACTTTAAATTTAAGGTATACCTTAGTTATAACAAATGATCTTACTAAACTAAAATCTTATAAGGAAGCCTTTAATACTCTGTATTCTTAGGAATAATAAGATGTTATAGTTATAAAGCTTAAATCCTTAGTGAAGTATAAGACTTTTAAGCTTATATAGCTTCCTTTTAAAAAGTATACTTTAAAGGGTTAATAGGTCTATTATATTAAACATAATACAAACTGTTAAATTGAATGCTTTAAAGTTAAGTTTGTGGTTAAAGAATATGAACAATATTATAAAGTAAATTATGATCAAACTTAAGCAAGTATTATCAAGTCAACAACATAAAAGATATTAATGTTAATTACTATTATTCATAGTTAACAAATACATCAAATGAATATTGTTATAGCCTTTTTGAATAGTGATATTAACGTAAAAATCTATATAAATCTCCTTAAAGGATTTACTATTAAGGATCTTTAAACTCTTGATGTTAAATGTACTAATATTGTTAATAATAATGATTATATTATTCTACTCCTTTTAAAGTCCTTGTATAAACTGAAACAAGTTCTTCATTGTTAGTAATTAAAGTTTAATTCAAAGTTAGTTAAGATTAACTTTCTTTCTCTTCAATTTAACTTTAATGTCTTCTTTAATCAATGTTTAAACATCTTTATTTATACTTATGTTGATGATTTTCTAGTTATTAATCCTAGAGGCTCTTAATTTGACAAGATCAAGTTAATTCTCTATGATTTATTTAAAATAATCAATATAAGACTTGTATCTTAGTTTTTAAGGGTATATATCATACAAGATTGAGAAAAATACATTATTTCTCTTGTTTAAGATAAGTATATCAAGAAGATTCTTGATCAATTCAGGTATAATAATGTTAAACCTTATTTTACTTCTTTTAAAGTGAATATAACTAAGTTCATAGTCAAATATAATAATATGACTACTCCTTAAGACATTTAACTTTATTCTGAAAAAAGTTAGTTTTATTATATAACTTATGACATAAACATATCCTGATCTATTCTTCTTAGTCTTTAGACTCTTATAATTCCTTCAAAATCTATCTTTACAGTATTTGAAACTAGTTAAACAAGTCTTTTAGTATTTACAAAGTACTTAAGATGTTAGAATTACTTTCAGAGGTAATAGAAACCTTGATTTTTATAGTTTTAACAACTTTGATTATAATGGTTGTTTGGAAATGCATTGTTTTATTATAAGTTACCTTTTCTTTTTAAGTAATAAACTTATTTCATAATATTATCAATGATTACCTTATATTACTTTGTTTATTACAAAAGCTAAGTATTGTACTCTCTCTAAAGCATTACATAAAGTTATATAGTTGGCTAGATTGTTGTCAGAACTCTAGGTCAATGTTATAAACTCTAAGATCACCTTAAATAACAATAATCAAGGCTTTTTTTCTATGATTAAGACAATTAAGCAATCAAAAAGAGTTAAACACATTAATATCAAATATTACTTTGTACAAGAAAAGGTGCAATCAAGAGAGATCGTTTTAAATTATATCTTTATCATAGATATAATGGTTGACAGCCTTATAAAAGCTTTGAATTTAGTCAAACATACAAAGTTTATAGATTTGTTAAGCTTGAAATCGATTGCTTTGAATTGATCACTCTGAAATCGATCACTTTGAATTGATAAATTTCCTATTTCAAGCTTTAGTATTACACTTGCAACATTTTGTTTTATAGCTTAAGTGTTTTTACACTTGTTTTTGTATAGGATTTAGAGTACTTTTACATTAATTTTCAGTACTTCAGTAATATGAAGGTATGTTGTGATATCTTATATATTACCTCAAGCATTACTTTCTTATTACACATGACTTCCATTTTAAGTAGTCCTATTAGTTAGCTCTCTTTACTTGTGTACATATGTAGTTATTACAACAGTATAATATATTTGAGTAACCCTGATTACACAACCTCTTACTGTGCTTAATTCAACAATAATAATCTTTTAATACTTTAAAACTTGTATTTATAATAATAGTAAACGTAAAAATTCATAGATTAATAGTTATATTTTTCTAAGAAAATACAACTTTAGTAGACTAGTTAGACTATTACATTAAACTGTAGTTTAGTCTAGACAAGACTGTAATTTACAGTTTACAGTTTGTAAAAAATTAAGTAAGATTATAGTTTATAGTCTAGATTTAAATTTTTAAGACTAAATCATAGAATAGTCTTTATTTTTTAAGCTAGACTAAATTATAGTTTAATTTAAATAAAGTAAGATTATAATTTACTAATATTACTTAAATAAGACAAAAATATACTAAATATAATAACATTTTAGACTACATAGTCTGAGTACAGTCTAAGTACAATCTAACATTAATATATAATCTTTANTTTTTTAAGCTAGACTAAATTGTAATCTTATAGTCTAGTCTTAAAATTTTTGTACAGTCTACAGTCTGAGTATAGTCCTCATAAAACCTACAGTCTAGTCTGGTCTAGACTGTTTAACCAGTCTAATTCTTATATATAAAGATATTAAGTATAAAAGAATNAAAAAGAATAAAAAGAAAAGACAAAAAGATAAAACTATAATATTAAAAAGCTTAGAAGAATTCTTAACTACTAAGGTTTATAAATATAAACTTAACAGAATATACAATTTTAACTTTTAAAATTTATTTTAAAACAATTTCAAACATTTTATGTTAAATACTTTTTATATAATCTTTTATAAAAAATTNATAGATTTTATATATATACTTTTATTATAATAATGTTTGTATAATAATTAATAATAAGAATAAGTTAATTTTACAAATGTTATATAATATACTTAAAGAAAAAGAATAATATATATAAATTAAAGAAAACTTTAACAAAGTATTATAAAACCTTTAAAAACATAATCATGTAGTTTTAAGCTAATCACTCTTATAAGGTTTATATAAAAGTAAATCATTTAAAGTTATAATAAACAAGTATATATAATAAAGTTATAACTTAAGTTGAATATAAGATTCTTAATTAAAGTTTAACAAGTATAAACTATATCCTTTATACCTTTTATACCTCTTACATAAGTTATATGACTTAATACTCGTTGGTTACCGACGTCTTGTAAGCTGTTGTCTTAGCGCCTATCAAGCTATGACAGTAAGATCTGTAATATAAGAAATGCAAAAGACTTAGTTTAAAGCTCTTTCAAGAATAGAATGTATAGTTGAGTTTGTATAATTTTCAATATATACAATATTGGATATTTTAGCTTCATTAGCTTAGGCTCTAACAATTCAAGACCTAGCATTAGAGGATAACTCTCTTAATGGTAGTAAAGGTTCTTGGTAGTCATAATATCGTTTTGTATAAAAAGATAAGTGGGAGAGGATGTCGCGTAAAACGCGAAAACACGCTTTTTACTCAGATAAGTGTCCACCCACTGTATGTGCGGCAGGAATGCCCCGTATTTCCCTAATTGGATAGCAAAACAGGGCTATTATTGGGCTATCGGCCGACCGATAAACCAGTATAGTACACTGTAGTGTACTAAGCTATCGATCGGCCGAAAGTTCAATAGGCTAGAACAAATAAGTTATAACTTATATTGCTGTAGCTGATAACGAATCATACCTAGGAGCGCCTTATCTCGGCACAATCCCCTCTATAGTAGGTCCCTAAAGTACTGTATATAGGATTCTCAACCGTGGATTCATCCGGTGCTGCAAAATCCTACACTTTATCATTTCACCTAAATCAAAGCAGAGCTAGGAGCATTTGTGAAGAAAAGAATTCGGCGAGCAATTAGTACAAAATCGTGTGCTTTGGTCCTTCTCGGCTACCACATTGCAGTTCTGCAAACCTCCACCGAACTCCCCGCCAGCTAAAGGAATTGGATAACTAATAGCCATTCACAGGAGGTCAGATCTGCTGACTTCNGGCCCGAATTCAAGGCTTAATATTTAGGGTCAAGGTGGAGCGAGGGCTTCGGAAGGGACACTCAAATCCCAGTTTCATCGAGGATGTCGTCAAAACCATCTCAACACCATCAATTTCTAAATAAAGCTATCGCTCACATACCATCTAATCACAGTAAATGGAACAACGGGTAGTTTTAGTTGGTGTAATTCTCACGGCTAATGTTATGCCCATGGATTCCGACACTGAGCGGCGAGATTTTCTCGTCGTTCCGCCCGCAACTTCACCCCTGGAGCGTACCATGAGGTCGACTCTCGAAGGTGGGATCGAGAGTCTTATGAATTGTAGTAGTATAAACCCGCAGCGGCAGATCAACTAACTCTCGCTCGCCTCGTTGCAGCAAAGCCTGGATACTCTGTGTGGAGACTTACACGGCTAATCTCATTGCCTAATAGAGTTGTTGAACATTGCTGGCCCTAATCCTGATACTAATTTTCTGTTTATGGGTGCCTCTACGAGACTCGAGGATAGACAGCTAGGCTACGAATATTGGTCAGTCTGACAATACCTCTCAATCATGGTGACTACTTTGTTGGGACGGTTAGCCTCTTTATTCTCAAGATCCGATACCAATATCAAATCACCATCCTCAGTGGGAACCACAAATCACTCTAGATTACTCAAGTATATGGCTTCTGTTAATAGAATCCTCGCGACTTCTCTTTGGCTTGCGAAACGGCCGACTGTCGGAGGAAGTAGATTTAGTTTTGTAATTACAACTACTCATTAATAGACCATTCTAGATAGTTTAGTGAAAGGTTGTGAGATTTAAGCTGTTGAGTGAAGAGCCTGATATTTTAATCGTTGATAACAGAACTACATCTGATTCTATAAGCGGGTTACTCGCATTTATCTCTATGGAGTTATTTCTACTGGAATAAGCTTTGTACTGGGGTTGAGAACCTCAACTGAATTGAGAAAATGGAAACCGAAAGCTTTCAGACCTTAAGCTCTGCAGACGTTGCGACAACTGCCTCCTTGGGGTAGCCCGCTGGCTGAAACTCCTCGCCAGATGACTCTGCATTGCCAAACTGCTCTTGAGCATAGATTGGTACAATGACCTGCGATCTATTAACTTCCAACTCCTCAAAGTTTTATTAGAATATCTCACATGATCTTCTTTGAAATATCTAGTTTCCTCAAGGCAGAATGTTGCAAAAACTAGCATACCGAGAATGGAGGAAGTGAATAGAGCAAACATAGCCCCAGCTTCATTGATGAAGGGCACACCTGATGCATCGATCCCGAACATCATGCCCTGGCCCAGACCAAGTAAACAGCGACTGAGTCCAGAATAGTTTGCACACACTACAGGATCATTACTCATAGCGCCGAGATACCACGTCACAAGATTTAGCACTAGGCCACCAGCATTCCAGGCAATGATGAACAGGATGAATTGACCAGCGAAGCCTTTGCTATTCCAGTCCAACTGTGGACCCGCCGAGTGACGGTCCCAGCCATGCGTGGTCACGATTTCCGTGATAAAGGAACCGATCAGAAAGACACCAACGAAACCCGTGCCAGCGAAAGCACGGGTCTTGCGCGTCCAGCGCTTATTATCTAACAACCAAGAGAGGAAGAGATTGATAGGAATAGAGAGGAGGAGAGAAATGAAGCCATCTAGAGCCCGGACGCGGCTATTGTTCTGCCAACCTGTCATCTATCAGTCATATTGAATCTTGTCCACAAAGGAACACCGAGAGTACCATTAATAACACCAAGGTAGACAAGATGGATCTCAGTTGACATCATTCCAGGAACAAGAAGGAGGAGTCTCCAGTCCTTGAAGCATCTAATAGATCCCTGAATGGCCTCTAGAAAAGTCATTTCGGGGATCTTTGCAATATTAGTGCCATCACCTCGCTTGATCTTCTCCGCTGGCAGAACGAAACAACCAAGGACAACAGCGCAGCACATAAGAGCAACGAAGGTCCCATAGACGGCATTCGGAACGTGATCTGCATTTGGGTTATTGGCATCAACAGCCAGAGGGATTATTGATGCAATCATGCTGCAGGTATACAGCACCACTTGCATCCACTAAATCTATGAGTTGGATTCCAGTCGTCTTAAACAAACTAGGACAAACTTACGCAAACATAGAGCCCCTTGTAACGCTCATCGGAGTAGGAAATGGCGATATAACTCACAGCGGACTCAATGAGGGTGCAACTAAGACCGAGCAAGGTTGCTCCAATAATCGGAAATGGAAGTCTGCCATTCTCCCCAAAGTACCAGCTACAAAACTATTAGACTCTGGTCGAGTTTTCAATTCAGTGGAATATTTTGACTGACTATCCGCCTACATAAAGAGGGTATCCCATAGCACCGACCTTGTTACGTTAGTACTATTATTTATAACCACATGCCTCGAACATAACTCACAGAGGTACAGACTGCAGGACCAAGCTTATTGAGCAGGACTCCGGCAAAAAGACCTGTGAGGACAGCAGCGCCGTCAAGACAGGCTTGTGCGATATCAATCATGTGCTGAGACTCAGGTTGACCACCGCCTGCACCAAGAGCAGAAAGCGCAACATATATTCCGGCGGTTAGACCCAGGCATAGTGAAGCAAAGGTATTCTGCACAAACGGGCTGCATTTAGCAGACATCAGTTTCCCTTGCTTCAGCATACTCATGAAGGAGTAGAGCGCGTTACGAACCTATGCCAACGCAAATTAGATTTCCAATCGAATCTCATCTTGTCGTGTGATTTCTACTCTTCTTTACCAGGCAAAGCAAGATATTCAGAACTAACCGTTGCACGAGAATATAGCTCCAAATATGAGGTCCTGGAGGTGTTAAGTATCCTGTATCCTATCCGTTATGGGTTGCTCTCCCAGTATTCAAGTTACAGATAACAACCGTTGGCAGATGGTAGGGTGGCCTGGCTCGAGACTGGTCACCTTTCCATTTTACCGCACTTGCATTCCCGTACTTATCAAGGATCTCTGAAAGTGGAGCGGATAAACGTTTAGATAAGTGTATTAAGGTGTCGGGATAGAGCGCAGTGGAGCTAGATCTGCATATTTGCCGACCTACCAAAGGCTTGACTCAAAAGTCCGAGATAATGGAGCTATTCACTGGACGTATAATATGGGGAAGATAAAGAACAGAGTTCATGCTCTCCTCATAGATGGGACCAATGCTATACTTCGAGAGATGGTAGCTATATCTGAGGGATGGACACTCCACTCTT
This sequence comes from Scytalidium lignicola, assembly GCA_002812745.2. Taxonomy (NCBI): domain Eukaryota; kingdom Fungi; phylum Ascomycota; class Leotiomycetes; genus Scytalidium; species Scytalidium lignicola. The sequence continues at coordinate 89,088 of NCSJ02000092.1, forward strand.
GCTGAGGACTAGCCAGTCAACGAAGAAAAGATAAGCCAAAATCATACACGTCGATCTACTCCGCATATGGGAAAAGGGCAATTAACAACGCGCCACTTCTGCGTTGAGTTTCTTTTGATAGAGTTCATAAAGCGGAGATACGGGAGGCAGATGGGGAATAAACATTAGAATTCCACATCTCCAAGCATAAAGCGCCTGACCGAATCGGTCTTACACGCTAGGAGTTCTTTGGCCTGTGCCCCCACATTATCCTCTCGCCAAGCTAAATCAAATGAACTAATACCTTATAAACGTAGTTTAATTATTGGAAAACACGATGCAGAATTTCTGGATACCTTTTGGTAGAACTGTACAAGGGTTCCCAAAGTAGAACGTGGTTGGGTCGGTAGGCTAGGTGGGAGAGTACGGGCCACCTTACGAGCCTGGAAACATGGGTCTGTGGAATATACGCTTTAGAACAACAAAATTATATATTTACGCCGTAATTAATTAAGAGTAAATCATTTAAGATATTCTAATAGTACATTAACTTAATTCTCTTGCTTCTTGATTAACTTATTAATCTATTCCTAGTCAGTTTTGGCTTATTCTGTACGTATTGCATATCTATTTCCGGTCTGGCTTATTGTAACTTAAAATACGATAAACTGTTAATTTACCAAGCCCGTATCAGGTTACAGTGTTTTTGACTAGTATATTTGTAAAGCTATGAAGTTTTTTAATAATCTACTTATGTTTATAACTACCTCGTAGCCTTTTTTGTGCTCAGAATCGAGGTTTAAAAGTGTAAAGGCTATAATTATCGGTGGGTGCGGGGAAAGGAAGTGAAGCCTGAAATTAGGGCGGATTCCATAGACTCATGGTTGGGGATACAGTTCATCGGGGGTGTGTTGAACTTCAAAGGGGGTGTAAACTGTGGCACAGGCCGACCTCGGCGAGGGTGTAGAAAACCAAGTTCAGCAGGGGTATAATATAATTAATCTGGTGTGTTGTGAACATGCTATGCATATGCTAATACTTAATGCTGTATTTTCCTATCTTTTAAATTTAAATTCAGTTCTGTAGCATATGCTTTGTATATGTGTAAAATAGCTTCAATTTATCAGAAATCATAATTTGTTTGTTTATTTGTTAATGTATTTAGTTACTATAGTATATGCATAACTGAAGTTTTACACAAGATATTTCACCTTTCTCCTTTCTTAACTTTTTTCTCTTCACAACAACTCTTCCTTCTCCTTTACCAGCATTACTTACACTAACTGTATGTTTTGTATATACAATTCTTATGTATTAATTACATAAATACTTTTCAAATGCTAATATTAGTAATAATATAAGTATAGTATATATTAGAACTATACCTCTTATGTACATTGATTTTGACAACCTTATTATAATAGTAATTATTAACCAATTTGCTTATAGATATTATTATAATAAGTATATACTTAATTAAATAAAAGTATTTGATGAGTATATACTAACAATAAATAAGTCTTATCCTTAATCATAATCTTAGATAAGTTTCACCTTGTGAATATGTTGAATACATATCTTAAGCATATGCTAAATTGATGGACAAGACAAGTTATAACAGTTAAAGTTAATGAACAAGGTATACATCTTTTATCTATTATATATCTTTAGCATATGTTAATATTATGTAATTCTTATGATCATTACTTAAGATAATGCTAGTATATACTCTTTAATATCTAAGAATAAGCAATGTATATACTTATAATATACAAATCTACTTAATATTATTATTAACCTTTTTATAATGAACACTAATGTATAAGTTATATTATTATAAATTCTTAACATATGTTAAACATTTACAATTGTGAAATTAATGTGAATAAGAGCATAATGTATAGTATAACTTGTTATAATCAACTTAGTATAAGTTTAAGATATATAATACATATACTTAACTAACATTAAGAAGTTACATTGTTACATTTGCTAAGTATACCTTAGTATTAATAAGTTTGATATACATTTTACTTATACTTTACATATGTTAACTATATAAACTTAGTAACTAATAACACTTGTTAAAATACTACTCTTATTAAGAAGGTTGTTAATATTAAGTACTAAGTATAATCAGTGTATATACTCAGTTAATACTCTTAATACTTTAAAACATTATATTGTCTTTAACACTTAGTATAATGTACAATTCTTAACTAAGCTTGAGTATGTCCTTTATATATGTTTAGTATATACTAAATTGACTTATAATAGAAATCTTGATAATGTTATTAAGTTATATGCTAATGTATATGAATTTATTATATAAGTATATGATTTACTTAACTCTAATATATACTTTACTTATACTTATAATATTATTGACCAAGACTTTGTTGTATAATTTAATATTTGCTTTTATTATAAGATAAGTTTATATTTTACATATACTTATTCTTTTCTTTATAATTTATCATCTATCTATTTATTTATTTTATTTATYTAYMTATATATATATATATATTTATATTTATTTAAGTTATTCTTTTTTTGAAAACAAATACATAAAAAGAGAGTAAAATCAAAACATATTTAATATATACTATACATATTTTTACTTTACTCTTTTCTTTATACTTACTTATTACTTGATTAATAATATATTCGACTTTGATTTATAATATCAAGATTTTAATCTTAATTACATGATTATATATATTATATATATTAATTAAATATGGATTTAGATTTTAGAATATAGTTAATATAAGTATAATATATATTGACTATATTATTTAGCATATTGAATGAGTTATTAACTTTAGCAAAAGAAAGTATATATGTATATTTAATCTTCTACTTATATATATACTAATCATATTCTAACAACATACAACTCTTAAGCTTAGCTTATCTTCTCCAGCTTCTCTTACTCCTAGTATGTCATTTACATAGATTTTGCATATACTTAACTAATGTTTATAACCCTTTACTTTACTAGAGGTAAAAGTATTACAAAGAGAGGCTGTACAACTCTTAGACAAGGTATGGTTTTTATATATATTCAGTATATACATTTTATATACTAACAACTAATAAGCACTTGTTGTTCTGTATGTTTGATTGTTTTAGATGATGATGAAGTATGAAAGGCATATGCAGAACTTGAGCTTTACATGTAATTGTCTTTGCTTTAGCATATACTTAGCATATTATAATCATACATGAAAAAAAGCAATAATAAAATCAATTTAAAATATTTATACTTTATCTATGTTAACCATATACTCTTATTGTTACTTTTGAAGTTCTTCTAACTCCTTTTTAACTTTATATTCCTTCTTTTGTCTTAAAAGAATATCTTTCTGTTATTAAATCTCTTGTATACATGCTTTATGTACTTATTGTTCTATATTATCACTTGAAAGTTGATTTTAATGTTATTTTTGTTAAGAACTTATGTTAAGCATATATTAAGCAAAAGTTAAAGGTAAACTTTATACTAATATTATTTCCTCTTGAATTGAAGTATCATTTATACTTGATATTGATATAACATTACTTAATAGATGAGGTGTATGTCCATTAGTAATAGATGAAGTAAGTGTATTAAATGGATTTTTAGGATTAAAAGGTAAATGAGGTTTTGTAAGACAATGTTCAATTATAAACATTTACTACTACTTTATATATGTTTAACATATACAACATATATGTTAAAGGTTATTATACTTACTCTTTGCATTTATTTAGTTATTCTTATTTGATTACTTTAATTTCTCCAAGAAGTAATAATACTATATTAATCAAATACCTCTTTAATCTAACATATTTCTTTAACTTGATTTTTAAGTCTAAATATAACATTAGCATATACAAAGTATATGAATAACATATACAATACTTAATCATTGTAATAAGCAAAGTAAGTTTTCTCCTAATATAGTTATTATCCTGAAAATGACTACTTTCATTAAAGCTTGTATTTTTTCGAACATTAATCTACTATTCAAGAGAAATACAAGACTGGTTTTAAGTAAGACTAACAAGAATCTATAGTATTATTTTATTTTTGAATTAAGATTTAAGCTTAGGATATTTTTAGCATATGTTATCTATATACTGAGTTAATTCAGATTTTAAATCAACTTCTTAAATGTTATTTATATAAAATCTAGTTAGATGAGTTAGAAACCTCTTTACAAAATTACACTGAATATGTACTGTGTAAAAGACTAGTATATACTTAAGATGTTCATCTTATATATGTAAAAGATTAATATTATGAAGGAAATCTCCAAATCTTATATATAAAATTAATATATATAATAATTATAAAATAATTATATACTTAANTACTTGTTTTTTACACATATCTATTATAATTGTTCTTCATCTTAAATTTCCTTCATGAATATAAGGAAATCAAATTAGCTTTTAAATAATATTACTTAAAACTTCGAAAATTTGAGTAAACATTATAATATATACAATATGTATTTTAAGGTTAAGAAAAGTATATACATGAACTTGAATATACTTTGAACTTTTATCCTAACTTGTTATTGAATATAAGTTAGTTTTACCTTAAACTATTTTAAATGATAAATCCATTTCTAAACATAAAACTTTGAAAAAAGCTTTTACTTAAGTATATATATAGTATATGATAAGATAATGCTTATTGTCAAAAAAATGGATTTTCTGAATCTATTATTCTTCAATTAACTTATGACAATTAACATTATATTTATGTATTATATTTATAAATTATTAATGATTTTCCTTTTAAGTATATAAATAGTATATACTTACTTGTAAATGTTGTTCTTACTGGAAATCAAAGTAATTTTTGCTTTTGAATAAGTGTAGATATTTGATCTTTATAATTTAAGCTTAAGTGAATTTCTTAAAGTATATTTATATGATATTTTCTTTAAAGTTTAACATAATATAAGTTGATAATAAAATAATTTATACTGATTAGATGTAGAATATAGATTTAGTATATACAAAACTTATACTTAATCAAATCTAATAAGTCTATTTACTTTATAGCATTAATTATATTATTTATAATATTTGTTGATAATCAAGTAGGATAAAGTAGATAATATAAATAAAATCCTTGAGAAACAAGATAAATAAACTTAAAACAATGTATATTTTTAAGAATATAAATATTGTATTTTATAAGACAATAATATGTTTGAATATAGCCTTGACCTTGAGAATAATCAAACCTTATATAAGTTTAGTATATGTTAAACATATAATTCTAATACATACCATATAACCTTTTCCTTTTACTAGTTTGTCTAATATATATACAAGACATTTGTTAATGTAATTGAATTCCATTCTCTACTAAGATTTTTAAATAATTAAAATCTATTTGAGCAGTAAATTGAGGAATAACTTATACTGTATACCAAGGTTCATTATCATTATTAAATGGACATCTAATATATACAATTTATAATGTTAACATATACTCAGGATATGAATTGTATATACTTACTTTATTCCTTTTAAATATTATAATTCTTTGAGAAGAACATTAAGAAATACTATTATGTAAATATTAATGATTAATTTGATTTTAATTCTGTTGAAAAGCATTAAAAAACTGTTTTGTTTTATGTTGATTTTACTTTTCAACTTTATTATATTAATAAGGTCTACTTATTAATTTTCTAAGATTATTAATCTTTTCTAACTTAACCTTGTCATATGTTGGATTTGTATAAAGTATATGTAAATATGTATATTAACAATGTTTAATCTTATTACATTATTATACTTGATAATATGCTTTATTCTTAATGTACTTAAGTAATAAAAGCTTTATTAAAGTTAATTTATCAGTATAATGTATTAAGAATTGAATCTATTATTATTAATATATGTTTAACATATACAAAACTTATGTATAATATACCTTTGACATTTGTTCATGAATAAAGCTTTATACTGTATTAATATTTATATTTATAATATTAAAATTAATATGAATAAAATGAGCAACTCTTGTTGTACTTATTATAAGATATACAAGTATATTAAAGTGATCTTCAATTATTATAATTATAATTTTTCATTGTCTACTTAAACTAAAAATAATTTCATTTTAGTAAATTGTATTCTTGNAAAAATAATTAGTATAAACATAGTATATACACAAGATATACTTACCTTATCTAATCTTATAAATGATAATTTACTAATATAATCTTCTTCTTTGATATCTTCTTCTGATTCTTTTAATTCTTCTTGATTTAACCTTATAAAGTCTTTATCTGAAAAATCAATTTCATCAATATCTTAAAACTAAATAATTTAAAATTAATATTTATTAAATATAATTATAATAAATTAATCAACTTACATTATTATCATTTAACTATGTTATTACTGTTGAATATATAGAAGAATCTTCTATTATTTAAAAGGAAAGTTAATAGTTAAAGATTAAAAAGAATAATATAGGAATAGCTTATACTCAGTATATGCTGAACTTATACTGCTCTTTTGTTACCAGCTTTGAAGACAACTCAGCGTGTATATATTTAGTATATGCTTAGATTAATTCTAGACCTTCGCTGAACTGTGCGAAAAGTTTTTCCATACCCCCTCTGACGTTATGCCGAACTTGTGGCTTACACCCCCTCTGAAGTTCAACACACCCCCGTTGAACTGGCACCCGCTCATGGTTCTAGGCTCGTTACGAGCCTGCTCCTGTAAGTCTGTGCTTTTTGAGCCTGAAATAAGCGATGTTTTAACAGTTTATAATAGTCGGTTGCGCTCGTACGCAGTTTTATCGCTGACCAACCACCCAGGGGCGGTTGGCGCCAAAACCCCATCACCTTCCAAAACCTCCGTCACCTTTCAGCGATCGCTTTGCCATACAATTTGCCATACAATTTATATCTGAATAAAGAACAGGATATATATTTTAATGTATCTACTCTTCGAATCCCATAAAATCTTGATCCAACCATGATGGTTTTGTAGCTGTTGTAGCTGTAGTAGTTGCAATTGTAATTGTAGCCATTACAGTAGAGGTAGTATCTACTACCCACGGATCACTTACTACTGTTCCAGGCTGCTCAACAACGTTATCTCCAGTAATATACTGACTTGGTCGATAATTATATGTACTGTCCAATATAAAATCAACTTCCTGCTCTTCATCTACAGACACTGCTATTCCTTTAAGTGTTGCTGGATCAGCTGGTTTATTAGGTGTTTCTACTAATAAATATACTAGCACAAGGTGTTGTTTTGTCTTCTTTCCTTGAGTAATACGTCGAATTACAGCCTTTCGTTCCCTTTCCTTTGCTCTCTACTCCTTCAGATCTTCAAGATATATCTTCTTAATCTGTGATTCTTGTTTCCTTTAGGTAATTTGAGCTTGTTTTTGTAAAGCAGCTTCCTCTTTTTGCTTCTTGATATGAAGTTGTTCTCGAAGATCAACAACATAACCTCCATCTTTAGACTTGGTTACTCTTTTTCAGCTTCGTGCTTTAGCTTCTGATAGTTGTTTCTAGCTTGATATTCTCAAAGATTGTTCAATACTTGTAAGGTTTAGATAATCAAGTACAAACTTCGTACCTTTGATTGTTGATAAGTATTGATGTGCTGAAGGACTTGAAAACACTTCTGGAATATACGTTTCAAGTTCTTTTAAAGCTTGAACGTTATGGCGTGCTGTTTTAAGTGTAGCAAGAAGAGCAGGAAGGGTTAGCTCTAGTTCTTTTGGTTGATCAGGAGTTGAATACACACGTAATTTTGCAAGTGTTTTCTCTACTTCTATTGGCCATATACCACTTTCACGGAAAGCATAGCGTACAATTATTTCTGTGAAGGTTTTCTTTCGAATTTCATTTAAATCACGAAGAAAAGAAGTAACCGTATATTCAGATTCAAGGCGTATAAGTACTTTACGGACAGCTTGTTTATGGTAATATTTGTATAGCCGAAATACCTTCACATCTAAAGGTTGAATAATATGAGTAAGGTGTACTGGAAACTATAAAGGAATAATATGATACTTTGTAACAAGCTTTATAAACTCTGTAGATTCATAAGATTCATGGCTATCTATAAGAAGAAGCTTATTCTTAATTGGTTGATTGGTTTCTGAATCAATATATATATGCTTTTGTAGATGCTATATTCCTTCTTTTGCACTAGAATATTGGATAAAATGCTATAACCACATGATTCCAACTTCATTATTTATATAGCCTTTTTCAGTAGAAATAAGGCGTGTATAGTCAAGGAGGTTCTCTTGTACCCAGCTTTCTATAATCCATACACCTTCAACAAGTATGACAAGTGGAATAAGTGCTTTTCCATCAGCTAAGACACATTTTATAACAATGACAGACTTGCGATTCTGAAAGGTACCTTCATAAAGTTAATAATTTATTAGCAAAAGAATGTACTTAAGAGAATATATTTATTTTAATTACCTCTTTAATTTCTACTGGCACAATAACTTCTTCTCCAAGTGTAACACCAACCTGAAAGCTTGTTTCATCCATATTATAGATATCACACCTCTCAACCTTATTCTCATACTTCAGATCCTCATACTTCAAAAACCATTGTTTTATTTCCTCCTTATCTTGAGCTTGAATTCGTTCCTTTTCAATCGGTTTGGTGGTAATAATATGGAAGGCTGGATTATCCTTCAAAAATCGTTGCAACTATGTCCTAGATGGCTCTTCTCCACTGCTATTAAGGCGTGTAGCTGCCCTTATAACCATAACTCTGTTTAAGGGGTTTCCATCATATGCTTGAGTTCGAATATGTGCGCATAAAGCCTCAATTTGGTGTGGTTTCAAGAAAGGAGGACGTCCAGAAGGTTTATTAGCCTTTTTTATAGGGGTCAATTGACGTTGAATTGCCTTGCGGAGGGTGTTGACTTTGAGCTTGAATATATGTGCTGTAGCTGTAATTGTAGCACGATCATCAGGGTCGTTTTGGTTGTCAAGATACCACTGAATAGCTTCTTTCAATTGATCATTCATAGTAGAATTAGTCCTCGACATGATTAAATGTATTTAATCTCAAAAATGTATGGTAATCACAGTATAAACGCGAGATCAAGTATGCGACTTTAATGTTTGGGTTTACGCGAAAGGTGACGGAGGTTTTGGAAGGTGATGGGGTTTTGGCGCCAACCGCCCCTGGGTGGTTGGTCAGCGATAAAACTGCGTACGAGCGCAACCGACTATTAAGCCTTGTTGTCTCGCAGCTGTGCGAGCCATCGGTCTCTTGTATGGCAAATGGAAATGGAGAGCTAGGCCATGCGGGTAGCAGTTGATGTAGCAGTGACAGCAAACGGGATGATCTGCCAGCATCCTACTGGCTCCCGCAGCGGAACCAGCGCTTACAAGCTACGTCGTTAGGGTGTACGTACCAGATGGTAGGTGTGTGCCACTAATTGATCCCTAGGAAGTCTACGGAGTACTGTACTTCCACAGCTAATAATTAGCGGGGGTTAACTTGGGCACTATAAGAAGGATGTTCTTACTACCGCGGGATAGGGGAAGTTTAAGCATGAAGAGTGCCGAACCATTCTTACTCCGAATCACCGGATGAGATTACTTCTATGCATTTCATCAACCTCTCCATTGTTGCCGTGTTGTACGATACCAATATATAGCAAAGTACTGACAACTCTTGATTCCAATAGCCCTTTACTCTCCGGCATAGGCGCCTTCAGTCTGCCATACATACGGCCGTTACCTAGAACATCTGTATTATTTGACAGGACTTCAGGGTTGGGGTATTACCGATACTGCATGAATCCGTCTTATGTAGTAGATTATTTCTTGTGAAGAACCGTCAGATAAACCGGAGCGGATTAAATATACCTGTGACGAAGTGTCCAGATAGAAGTCAAATTCAATTCATGTATAATCTAATAGCGTTCTTAATTTATATCCTTAATTTGGCCGTATCTAAAGAGAATCATCTTAGCTAAATAATTCGAGGTCCGCAATCTCTAATCCAAATTGTGCTCTTGAATAATCTTTTCAGCAGCAAACTCCCCAACCAAGTACGCCGTGGCTTGGCTATGATTGCTTTAAAAGGGGGTAATTAGCTGGGAACTCTACATATCGGGGATTCTTTTAACGTACCTAGGTGTCAATGGACAAACACTGAGATCAGCAACGCGAAGACTCTCAATTCCGTAAACCCGCAGCTCGGAGTCAACGCAGGCCATCTTATCTCCCTTCTTGCCCATCATGACAGACCCGTTAGCATGCCAAATTGGGCTTAAGCTTAGCTTAATGAATTCCTAGATACTGCGTTAGTAAGTGGTCTTAATTTCATGGAAACAAGATTTCTTACCCAGACGTCTTCGTCAGATGAGCTCTTCGGCCCAAATATTAAGTGTTTCCAGAACTTAGCATATGTTTTGGTCTCCATAAATTGCATAGCCTTACGCACGGCACTGATTAAGTTAAGTCGATCAAATGGATGCTGCATGAATGCCATGTCCACCAAAGGAGGATCGGCTGGGTTGGCAGACTGAAGCTTCACAGAGCCGCGGGATAGTGGATGCATCATGATGACAAAGATATTGAGGAATGCGTCTTCCTTGTCATCGAATGTGTATCCTGGAGGTTGAATTCCAGCATTCTAGATAAGAAATTATACATCAGTAAATATGTTTTTTGAATCATTTCAAAATCAAGTGTCATACCAGTATAATCTCGTAATTGGGCACGGTTGGCTCATTGATCCATGCTTGGATACTAGAATCTAGAGCCTTGAATTCTTTGCTATTGGTAACGGCAGGGTCCTTGTGGAACGAGAGGGCAGTCTCATGCTGCGCTGTTGCCATTTCCCCGGTATGATCTCGCAGCCATTGATCTTCTGCAGCTTTAACTTTCTCTGGGTTGAACATGAAGGCAACTCGATCAGATACACCATGACCAAGGTGGTGAAAGATAGGTGAACCACAATGGTCTTGTAAATTTTCCCCAACACCAGAAAGATCATGCTTTACTTCAATATTCAGAGTAGCAAGTTCTGCAGCTGGACCAATTCCAGAGAGGAGAAGAACTTGAGGACTGTTAATCGCACCAGCACAAAGAATTACTTCTGTTGTTGATGATGCTGTAAAGTTTGGTTAGCTTCCAGTCTTACTTCGCTCTTTACCAATACAGAAAAACAAACCTTTACGACCGTCAGTAGTTTCAATACCAACTGCTTTCTTGTCTTCCAAGACGATCTTAGCGACCTGCGCATTTGTCCAGATTATCAAATTATCAGGCTTTTCAGAGTGAATGTGAGCACTCGCACTTGTCGTTCGTAAACCAGCTTTCGTTGCCAGAAAGTCTAAGCCAACTCCCATTGGATTTCCAGAGTTAAGGTTTAGGTTAAGTGGTATCTGTAAATAATAAGCTTGTATTTAATCCTGTCACCTAGCTTCATGATACTTACATCAAGCTCAGCAGCACTTTCTAAGCTAATCTTCAACCCCGCATCAAGTGTGGAGGACAAACTGATTTGGACAGGTCTAGGAGTACATATTAGATACGAAGTAAATAATAACAGGACATAACACTTACCCATCTGTACCCATGCTCCCAGGTTCAATGTTCACATACTTCTTAACTTCTGGAGATAGCTCATCAGTGGATATAGATTCGATCTGTCCAAATCTTTCGTTAGATATTGCAGAAGATAAATGTGTCCAGATGATTAAAGCTTAAGCTTACCCTTTTAAATCTTTCTTCCGACTTTTGCCACGTCCACTCCTCACTCCCAACTAGCTCTGCCCAACGATCATAATCGGCAGTAGCACCACGAGTGTAAACCATAAAGTTAATCAAGGACGATCCTCCAAGGCCCTTTCCTCGAGCATATGGTAATGCTTTCCCATCAAGGACAGGGTTAGGAGTCAAGACGTAATTATAATCCCAGTCGGGCTTGGTAAAAGCATTGAGAAATCGGTTTGCTGGCATACGGTGGGTAGTATCCAAACCATCTCCACCAGCCTCAACGAGGAGAACGGAAGGTTTCTTTTTGGTTGATGCAAGACGTTTGGCTAGAAGACACCCAGCGGTATCACCTTGGTCATTTAGTGTTTGAGTTTATGAGAATGATAAAAGATCACTGCTTACCTCCAACAATAATGAAGTCAAATGTACTTGCCATGGCTGTTAGACTTCTGCAAAAAGACAGGTTCTTAACACTTTGGGATGGATATATTTCCAAAACTGCTATGGGATAAGGGTATTTGATGATATCTTAAGAAGAGCTGTCTGAAGGATAATCAGTTTGAAGGAAAGACCGTCTAATAAGCATTCTAAAAATATAGTATCCTATTATAGGATTTGAGAAATCAATGCAACCATAATAAGCTAAACCAACAACCATAGTAAGCTAAAAGCCATAGCAAACCAACAGTGATAGCAAGCCCCACTGACAATAGATTTTAACTCTGAGTGGAGTGAATCCAAAATGTTGGCTTGGATGCATTGCCAATTCCTTAGCTTAATTTCCATTCACGACAGCATTTAATGACAGTTTCATTCAGACAGACTGTTCTTTCTGAAACCGGTATACCTTGACGCTTGACAGGACGGAGTTGGTAGCATTTATGCAACTTTAGATCTACGTTTGTTTGTATGTAGATGTGGAGTGTGCATTTGGCATGCGTGTTATTCGATTTAGCCAGTTCAAAATTTAAAACTTAAGCTGTCACAGCTGTCACAGGATGCTGACAATAGTAGTGGTCATAACGTAATTCCCGATCTACTCGGTCAATCGGCCACACAATCTACCCGTCACCCTAGATTTACTGCAAAATCAATCAGAATTAACCCCTTGCAAATTCAACAACTATATTAAGTTACAAGCTGAAATTGTAACTGAAAATAAGCTATTATATTATAATTACGAGCGCTACTTTCNTTTTGTTCTTTAGATGTTTATAATAGTATTAAATATAGTTTTCAGCTNAAAAAATAAAGGTCATTCTGCTATACAGCTTAAACCACAAATACTGATATCATTAAATTTTGTATAAACATTTTAAAACGAATAAATAATCAAATTAGAAAAATCTAGTTTGATATAAACATAGTTGTTGTTGAATTTGCAAATGGTAAATCTGGGGTGACGGGTAGATCGTGTGGCCGAGTAGCCGAGTGGAATTACGTTACATGAACGGTATTTGCTGAGTAAGATTAAAACCGCATATCTCCGTCCCTCTAGTTTCTACACAGCTAAAGGCCCTAAGTCTGAGTGGTGGAGAGTGTACTGTACGGAGAGCCTATCAAGAGTCGAAAGGGCGTAAAGCGGTGAGCATTAGTCAGATAAAGCTAGAATAGAAGCATTAAGTTGAAGGAGAACATATTTATATCATAACTGATAAGTATTGTATACATGGAGTATACGCTCTTGCTTACTTCCAACCGAGAGGGGGGAAAAGCCGGGGCCACGATCAGTGAACTTAACCGGATTCGATAAATGCCAGGTTTCATCTTTGTACAATTAAATTATATTTAACACTCCTCTTACTACTGTACAACTCTGAAATTAAAATGAAATAACTATTTTTAAAGTCGCAGATCGATATCTGCCTAGGCGGCAAGATTGCGGAGGAGCTTACCAGAGATATAGGGCTTACTTGACCATCTTGGATCAAGGTCTCCTTAATGGTATCTGTAAAATCGGGTCAAATTTTGGCAAGGATCCTGGTCGTAGGTAATCATATGGTACGACTTAAAGCTGTCTATTTTCATCCCTTTCTGCACACCTCTATACCTGCTCTTGCAACGCCTCAATTTCGACCTGCACCTCTTCTTTACCTTCCTCACCTCTATCTAACAGTTGGGGAATTTGGCGACCTGATCATCCGTCCTCTGCAGCGTGGTACAAGCCGAAAAATTCTGCCGAAGAGGTCTGAGCCATTTTCTCGGCAGCTGGATAACGCGGGACGGGCCGATCCGTGCAGCCACTAACACGAAGAATCTCAGATTTAAGATTCGCACTCTGCTAGCCGCTAGGTAAAGGCATATTTAACGCTACAGAGATTTCCTACTGAACGATCTGCTTCCTAGTGCCAATAATTTATCCTGTACAGCGTTACATCGTTGAAAACCCCAAAATTTAGATTTTCCGGTAACAAATAAAGCTACCGTATCACGACATAATTCTACTATCATGTAAGAAACATTAACCAAGACACGTAAGACTATAAATAAGCTAAGAAAGACTTAGAAATCATTCTGTGGGTTCATTAGTAGCTACTCTCAGCCCAATTATGCATGCTGGTGCATTGTCGTGGCTGCAAATCACGATGCATCGGTGTCAGAGCTCAGGAACGCAGGAAAATCGCATATAAAGTGTATTGCACAGAGCTTGATTAATTTGTATGATAACTAGAACATAATAATTGATTGATAGGTTGGTAAGACCATCTCTAACCTCCCGAATTCCGAATTCCTCGAGAGCCGAACTGCCGGCAATTACGTTGACATCCCCGACAATCAGACTCGCCTGTTTATCCTGATACGTGCACATGTCGCTAACCTTAGTTAAAATGAACTTACTTTTTTCCCTGCTGACTAATCAGAGATAATGGTTTTAGTATGACGGAAGTTTGTCGAGAGATAGGTACATAGATTTCTTAGGAGCATATTCAGCGGGAGTCTGATCACTGTCAATTTCATCCCAAAATTAAGTCGGGGCCACAAATTCGTATCTACGAAGGCTGGAGTGACAGAGTTTAGTATAAGACGAGCGAGATTGAAAGCATGGGAAAAGAGAGGCTTACACAATAGCTATACTACGGCAGCTCTATGTGCTGAACGACTCTACTTACTATTCCTTACAGGATATATAATGTGGTATGGAATACCGTTCCCTACGTACAGAGACCTATTGAGACCCATACCACGTGATCTCCCTATAGCTGTAGTCGTAGTAGCCACACCGAACAATAACWTTTTTTTTCTTCCTATTCTACCGTATGCTACGTTATGATTGGTTACAGCTACCCTCCCTTCAGGCCATACAGAGCACTCTCTCATGCTACCGACCTTGCCACCGTATATTCTGATCGTACAACCCCTAGCACCCGTCTACTTACAATAGTGTTTTAAGTCAAAGTTAACTTAATTAAGAATTTATAACGTCATGAAGTTGCTAAGTATCACTTTCTCATTTTATGTGATAACTTTTACAATTTTATTTTTGGATAAATTTTGGCAGAGAAAGTTGGTCGAATTCAAACTCGCTAAACTGGCGCTACGGGAAACCTAGTCGTCCTGGTCGTCCTGGGTCTAAGCGTATCTATGCTTAAGTCGCTCCGAGAGTAGTACCAACTGAAGATTATTTCATTTATTGCCCGAGATTTCTATCCACAAGGCCTGTACTAATGTGCGAACTCTCCCAGAACCATGTCCTCCACCTGCCTACCTTAAGCAAGGAGCTTTAAAGCTACCAAGCATGTACAAGTTTCACATGAACTCAATAACTGTATTCTGCAGGTCCTGGAGCTTTCAAGCTACCACCCTGTTTCCATAATATCAATGAAGNAAAAAAAAACGCCTGATGTGCCACGGTGATAAAAAGAAAGGGGAATACATGACGGTGAATCTGTTCGCTAAACTGGCACATCGAAAAACTGGGGAAAGCCTTTTTATAGGCTGGGAGTCGTGCTGGCGGAAAAGGGGGAGGGTTTCGTGATTGGTTACGCGAGCGCAANTTTTTTTCGTCCGCAATTTGTTATTTGGCCGGCAAATGTAAGGTGTGCCGTGGCCCAAAAGACTGGCACTCAAATGGTCCGTCTCTTGACAGTTTTACATATCCATAGAATCACCACCGTTGGTGTTGGCGAAGTTGAATCCGCCTTGAGTAGCGCCGTTGGTTCCGAAACCGAATGCAGTTCCGCCGGCTTGAGGTGCAAGAGCACCATCGACCTCTCCTCCGGTTTCCTCTTCATCTGAGAAATACTTTTCAATCATGTTGTAGGCCTTCATATAGATCTCCTCGTTTGCATTGGTCTGGCAGTCATGGATCTTTTCCATGCCTTGGCATTCCTCAATGAAGAGGGCATAGCGATTGATGCTCTCAGTTCCTTCAGCGGCCGCATCTTTGTCCATCTCACCGACCTTCAAGATATTTTCAAGTCCATCAAGAGCGACTTGGATAATTTTGTTATCAGGGCACGCAAGAAGGTCACACAGTGGCTTAATGCAGCCTTGGTTAACCAAGTAGCGGATTTGCTCTGGCTTTTGAAGACCGCCCGAGGTGGCATTTGAGATGGCCCAGCAAGCCTCCTTGCGAGTTTTGAGATCACCATTGGAGAGAAGGTGGATGAGAGGTGGAATTATGTTTGCATCAATGACAGCTTGAATCTGTGTTGAATTTCCCGCAGTGATGTTTGAGATGGTCCAGCAAGCTTCCTTACGGATCCCATCCTTGCCTGAGCTCAACAGTGAAAGCAGAGCAGGGAGAGCCCCACAGTTAATAATGACCTGAGTTTGAACATCATCGCCAGTAACAATGTTACCGACTGATCGTAGCGCAGGGGTCTGAACAGAGGTGGAAGCGTGTGTGAGAAGTTCAACAAGACGGCGGGGGATACCAGCCTCAATAACAGCTTGAATCTTATCATTGGCGCCATCAGACAAATATGAAATAGCCCAGCAAGCATCAATCAGAACCTCATCGTCCAAGGAATAGACGAGCTTGGCGAGAACTGGCAGGGCAGGGAAGATCTGTTGATATGATAAGTAATTATAGCCTAAATGATCGAGATTCATTACTCACGGTATTCCAATCTGGTTGAGGAGATTTTCCACGGCAAAAGTTGCTGAGAGTCCACGTAGCATTTCGAAGCATGCTTAACTTGCGGCTGTCGCCCAATAGGCTGAGGAGAGGCTTAAGGGCACCACAACTAAGAACGTAGTCTCGGCAAGCCGGACTGTCACCTGCAATATTTCCCAAGGCCCAAACGGCCTGTTCTCTAACGTCGGGCTCATGGCTGCCTAGCAATTCCACAAATATAGGGACAGCTCCTGCCTCAATCACGACTTGTGTTTGTTGTGCGGAACCTGACGCAATGTTTGTAAGAGCCCAAGCAGCCTCAAACTGTACAAGCGTATGTGGAGAGCGGAGGAATTCGACAAATCGACTAACGACACCCGTCTTAATTACTTCCTCGATTGGGGGATTTCGCTCTTTGGAAAGAAGCTTTCTAAATTTGGTAGTAGCTTGGATTTGTAGGTCGATCTGGTCAGAGAATACGCCTTGGACCATCTGTGGGAGTTCCTCGTTCAACTAGATTATCCATTACCAATTAGAAATGTTCTCTATAGTTGTAACAGATGCGCAGAAGCAGCTCAGAGATGAGAGGGGATGCCTGTGAACTCATATCGTCGATAGCGTTGCTACGAGTACTGCGTCGCCCCACAAGCGAAAACAATCTTCCATTTTGAGCGATACCCCACCATGGATAGGAATAGTTTACGATGAAGACAACCACCTGGTGGCTTCCAAGATTGTTTGTTGGCGGGTCGCATAAAGCCTTAACTGCAATATTGATTTGTATGGAAAGGTCTAAACAGCTTACCTGATTCTCTGATGGGGCGGTATCATCGTCACTATCAGGCGCAGCGCCTAGAGCGGCTCCAGGTCGAGAAGTACCATCTCCTGCGGTGATACCTCTTCTCTTTGCTAAGTTCTCTTCACGTTTTGCTTTACGAATCTCAACTTGCTGCTCCTCCCGACGTCGTCGTAACTCTTCAGGCTTGAAGGTGTTCTTCGCCTTGAATTGAGTCCGACGATGCTCTGGGATGTAACGCTCCGCCATGACTGTGAATTTGTCAAGGAAGATTCGCAAGTTTAGTCGAAATTGAGTATCTAATAGTGGCTACACAGAACCAGTCTGTTGTGTTGTGTAGATGTGGTTGAGTTAGAGGTTGGAATAATTGAGAAGAAGACCAACTGAAAGAAGCTTGATGGGTCCAGGAATGCGGCATGCCTGGGAGAACGTGACTTAGCCGAGGATTACTAACACGCCCGTGGTGGGGTTATCAGACATTGGCATCCGCGTCTCCCAGAAAGGGTCGACGCGTCTGACAGAACTATCAAGACGTGCATTTAAACCCATTTGCTCTGGAAACTGACAACAATAGAAGTTAATTATGTGATCGTTTAGTAGTTTAAAATTCTACTTTTATTAAATAAGGGTATTTCGAAAAGCACGTGTTTTAAATTTTATGCCTCTCAGGAGCATCTATTCAAAATCGCTAAATGTCCAAGATGGCAGGCCCAGTGTTGGATGATAGTTCTCAAGTCCTGGCATCACAACGCCCATTACCTCCGGACTTTGAAAGCATTGAAGATATATTGAATATGCCTAGTGCACGCTTGAAATCTGGACCATTGGTCAACATTATAGGCTTTGTTAAGGATTATCAACCGCCAATTCAAAGTAGAGGGACAGGTAGGAGTATACATGATCTTTCTCGAGCTTAGCAAGCTGATATATTCGAAGATTTCAAATGCACCGTAGAGATTAAGGACAAATCAACTGAGTATGCAACATGCGGTATCAAAATCCACATCTTCTTACCAGAGGATATGATGCCAAAGTTCTCAGGGACAGTTGGAGATGCGCTTCTCATCCGTAAAGCAAAGGTCAGTATTAGCAAATCTGACTGGCCAACACTCACTGACTTGTAAAGACCCAAATGTGGTCCGGCATTGTGTCCCTCGTTTCCAACCGGGCGACTGAATTCCATGTTATTCCAGCGTCCAAGATTCCACGGTCCATATCCGAGGTTCGTGTTAATCTATGGAAATCAAGCCCTCAAAAGGGCCGTTGTCCTACCTCTTTTGAAACAGAGTATGTCATTTGGGCACACGCGTTCAAAGAAAATATGGATTTGCCCAGTGCAGAAACCTTCCAAGAAAGATCCATTCACGCCATGAATGTTAAAGAGAAGTTCAGCTTGTTAAAAGATGTCAAGAGTGATAGTTTCCATAACATTATAGGAGAAGTAGTCAAGGTGTTTGACACCACTGGAGAATCGGTGACCGTGTATCTATCCGATTACACAGCCAATTCTTATTTCTATAATTATTCCTGGCCTGGTGTCGAAACTGGACCCGCTGGTCGTGATGGGGATCAATATGCATATGCTTCTAAGACGCGCAAAAAGACTCCAAAGGACTGGCCGGGGCCATTTGGGAAACTCACTATCCAGCTTACTCTATGGGATGGTCATGCAGCATTTGTGCGAGAGAAGGTCAAAATAGGACAGTGGGTGTCACTCAAAAATGTACAGTTTAAATTTGGGGCTGTTGGGTGTCTTGAGGGATACCTACGTGGTGATTTATATGCCTCTGAAGGCAAAATCCAAGTAGCAATCATGCAACGCAGAGAAGGCGATGATGAAGACGAAGAATATACTAAAGACTATACCCGCTGGAAGGAGGGGATTCGTCGAAAATATGAATGGGAGGAGAAATATAAGAGACAGAAAAGAGAACTCTTGGACCAGGCAGCTGGTGGATTCAATGAAAAGCGAAAGCTAGAGGGGACCGAGAAAACCGGAAGTAAAAAGAGACGAAAAGAGTTAAGAGAAGCAGCCTTTGCAAAAGCTGCCGCAGCTGCTAACAAAGCAAAAGAGATTGACCTTAATATAAATGGTAATTTAACCCCTATCATTACCAATGTTTATCTTGAGAAACATGTCAGCAAATGAATTATACTAACATGTCTTCTAGTGCGATGCGGCCATCCTGATATATCAGTCTCCACCCTGGAAGAGATACTTGCACCACAAATGCTTTCGTCTGCATCTAAGACCGAGGAAGTACGCATCTCCCCATTCACTGTTGCAAAATACAGGGCAAATGTCCGTGTAGTGGACTATTTCCCGGACTACATCGAGGATTTTACTGTTAGTCACAGGGTGAGTGATTACGATATGCTCTCGGATTACAGTGGAGGAGAAGATACCGATCCCGAAGAAGATATGCGGAATTTCAAGAGCGGCAAGGGATTTTGCGACAGGGTCTGGGAGTGGAGATTTGCTCTCCAGGTTGAGGATGCGCATAAGAAAAATCAAGATGAGGATGGAAAGGAGAAGCAAAAGATGTGGTTGATGGTAGACAATCAAGCCGCACAAATGCTGCTCGGACTAGAGGATGATGCTACGAAGTAAGTCTTTTTACGCAGTATTCTTCTTTCTCTTTCTCTTTACATTTGCATCCTACATGAAAATCAGACAACAAATCTAACCCGATTTACCAGCCTCCGAACAAACCCAGGAGTTCTCTCGAAATTAAAAGAGCAACTGTTTAAGCTATGGGGTAGCCTCGAGGAACAAAAATCCTCCTCGTTACAACAGAAATCAAAATCATCAAATCTTTTAAATCCACCAACGCAACAGCCCCCATCACAATCTTCATACCTCGACTCCCCCGCCTCGTCGCCACCACGTCCCAAGCCTGGTGCCCAACCAAACCTATACAGCAGCGACGCTGAGGATAATCCACCGCCGGTCAAGTCCAGCGTCTTAGCAGAACGAGACGTAAATGTCATAACAATGAGCAATACGAACATCAAAACCACCGAGTTCCTGGCCCAGCAATCTGAAACACCTGATACTGATAAAGCAGGACCTCCAGCCGTCCGAAACAGACCATTCACATGCTGTATCCAGCAGTACGGCATCAAAGTCGATGAAAGCGATGTCAAGAAGGCCGATGCGGGGCCAGGAAAGCGGTGGGAGCGCCGATTTGGGATTTTTGGGACGACTATTTTGTGAATTGTTTGTTTTTTTGGTCGGCAGTATGGTTCACATTGACTTACTGATTCCCCTTTTTTATCTTTTATTTGCTACTATTTTAGCGCTGTTCAAAAGTTCTGTCTCGATTAAAAAGGGGGTGCTGGACTTTTCAGAGCTTTGCAGGATTCCGTTTTTAGGGTATAATTATGACAATTGTATGTCTGGTAGGAAAGTGTTTTATGATANCCCCCCCGGTGTATTTTATAAGGTGTATGGAGGAAAATGAAGTTTAGTTTATTTTCATTTATGATTATATTAATAATGACACAGGTGCTGTTAATTATAAAAGATTCTTCAAAAGATCCTGAATTCAAGTTTCAAGCTTTTAGCTCATTCTCTCCTTTTTAACTTAGCACTTCTAACTTGTGCGTAAGCAATAACAACAAGATATGGTAAGACAATATTATCATTAAATTATCTTCCACATAATTCTTCAGTTTTGACATAAAAAAGTGATCAGCGTTATAAGGTTGCTACAGACATGTACACATGATGTGATGAGATATCCCCCTCCCACCCCCACGATCCCATCCCGAACCTCCACCACAAGACAAAACTTAACAAAAACCAGAACACCATTCCCCGCTCTTGCCGCTATAATTGAAGGAGAAAGAAAGAAAAAAAAGTTCTATAGATCCCCCCGAATAATGATAAAAAACTACMAAAAAAATGACCGCTCGCCGATGCTAAATTCCAGAAATTTCAAAAGATACACCTTCCAAAGGACCCGAAATTAAAGATAGATACTATGTCCAAAAGAAGAGAATACCCCCCCATCAGTCGTAATCGTAAATCCGAAGGAAAATATAAAATCTATACTTTATATGTACCTTTCTGTCGATTAGGACCTCTATTCCACGCATGGCAAGAGAAGATGCAGCGCTAAAATCCAGAAACTCAATAGAGCGGATTACCTCTGCCTACCTCGCCCTCTTCCTCGTCCGGCACAATGATTATTCCATCATCACTATCACTGAAGCGCTCGACACGTCGACTGTGCTCTAGTTGTCGGCGCTCCTCAAACGAGGTAGGACGGCCGAACAAGCGTGCCAGCTCGGCACAGGCTTCGGCATAGCAGCGCTCAGCCTCCTTGGGGAATTTCAGCGGGTTGGGTCTCCTGTCAAAGGCATGTGGCACACCATGAATGAGGCCGCCATGGACAGTCTTGTTCAGCGGTGGTGAGGAAAGACGTGAGCCAAAGGCAACGCCCTCGGCATTGAGCATGTCGTATTCGCAGGTGTAGAGGATGATGTCAGACGGGTAGGCAGCGGCTATCAGAGCATCAGAGGCGGCCATGGGACTTAAATAGGGATCGGAGCAGTTGATCAGGGCCTTGGGGTATAGGTAACTGTCGTCGAAGAGGTTGGCCAGGTTATGGGACAGGTTTAAGTCGGGCACAGGGTTGGTAATGCGCTTCTCTTCTCGCGGGATGCGGAAGTCAGTGGGCGGGTAGAAGGAGATGATGCACTTGATCGTCATTTCAGGAACCTTCTGCTCCATTTCCAGGGACGTGGGTTCTAGATCAGAGAGTTTGAGTAGCGAGTGAGAGCTGTGGTTACGCATGGAAGCCAGCTTTGGTGGGGCAAGATGTAGGTTCGAGGCTGAAGCGGAGCCAGTGAGAGAGAGGGGACTATATTTGCGTGGAGAAGGGCCCAAGTTGGGGCTGGGGTTAGACTTCAAACCANNGGCTNGACCTGGGGTTGGAACTAGCGCTAGGGTTGAAATTGGAGTCCGAGTGCGACGTTGAAGGCACCGTAAGGTCGTCGAAGCTATTGATACGGGAGAGCGTGCGCTTGCCTTCGTGGTGGACCAGATCGTGCAGCATCAGCGGGACGGTCAAGGCGAAGTTGCCACCAGCGCTGAAGCCCGAGAGAGCGATGCGATGGGGATCCAGGCGAAGCTCTTCTGCATGTGCAGCAAGGTATATGACGGCATCGCAGCTATCCTCCACTCCGACGCTGAAGGGATATTCGGGAGCCAGGCGATATTCGACACTGACGAAGACAGCATCTGTCTGCTGCACAATGGCGGTTGCCCAGCGAGCATCGTCCGTGCCCGAGCCCAGTGTAAATCCACCACCGTGGTAGTTGATGACGACGGGGAAGCGATAGCCATCAGGCGCCGTGAAGTAAGAATCGGGGACATAGAAGACGAGCTTAAAGGTACCGGGTTCGCAGGAGAGGCGACTTGGGACGACGACCTTGAAGGAAGGAGAGGGTGGACGAGGAGAGGCGAACTGATGGAATTTCATGCCAATTGACATGAGCAGGCGCCATACAATTGCCTTCATCATGAGCCACCAGCGATGAGAGAATATTCTCATCGCATGATAAGCAGGAAAGATATGGACGGGGGAGGGGTTTTGAGTGATTGTCAAGGAAGAATTGAAGGTTTGAGGGAGGGTCGAGCAGGAGATCGAGGTTTGAGGAGAGATGACTGTGCTGGTTGCGGGAGAATTTCAGGGCGCGGGCAAGCTCAATTGGAGCGCTGGCAGATGGGGAGACGCTGGTGTGGTGGAGAAGGAGGCGATGAGGTGTTGGCGATAAGCGGGCTGACGTTGCAGGCACGCGATGTTGGATACAAGCAAGTCAGGACTGCTCAAAGAAGGTGATTGTCTAGATCGACTCTGGAAATGACGATGTTGGAGAGAAGGAGGAGGATGGGAATGCAAGTTTTAAGTGATGGCTAATCGGAGTGGGTTTGTTGGACCTAATTAATAAGTTGAGATTCTGACAGGAGGGCGCAGGTTGAAATCTAGCCGTGTTTCGTAACGCAACGTACGTATGAGAGAGGGGAAGAGTGCTACCGTCGTTGCCTCAGGTGGCATGAGTAATCATCCAGTTGCATCTTTAACCTACAGCAGCAGCAGCAAAGCCACCACCGAGTCGTCGCCGGATAAACTCATCTCTCCTCTCTCCTCCTCTCTCCTCCTCTCTCTGCACGCCAGGACCGAATGAAAGAGTCTGGGATCCAAAGAGGGAAGCCAGAGCAACAGGTGGCAAACCTCATTGGGGTCAAAACAGGGCAAGATGGAATGAGGGAAAAACAAGCAAACAAGCAAAAGGGGGACCTTCGTCTCAACGTCATAGGGGTGGTGCCTTGCATTGAGAGAGTACTGTACCTTTCATACCTGAGGCATCTAAGATAAAAGCCGTGTAGATAATCACTATATGGAGGACATTGTAACTTACAATGCATTCGCAAGATCAGGTAAGAGTCCAATTCGGAAAATCTGCTTGGTTATAATAGAAAGGATTCATACATTGTATCTGTTGCTCTTCAAAAGTTAGAGGGGTACCGTGTGAGTACTCCAGCAGATATCTCTGCGAAACCGAACGGAGTTTACAATATAAACTCTTGTTCCATGGCTATTTTACATTACTTACTTAGAAGAAGAAGAAGAAAATAAGTAAGTAAAGTAATGTAAAATAGCCACAAAGGGTATTCATTCATATATTGCTTCTGAGCGAATCTTGGGGCTCAGTCAAGCTGGGTAGAGAAATCCGGACGGATCGGCATCGATAATTAACAGTATGCCTGGCGTGCCTGGCCATCTGCATACCTCCCAAGGTGAAAACACCGCTTCTAAACAGGGACTCGAACATTTGGGACGGGGATTATGTCTTCCCTTTTATGCATTTTTGAGTTGAGGCGGTATGCATATTTAAACACTGTACGGTAGGTTGCGGAGGACGAGAGAGCCGAAGTACCGAGTTGACCCGTCCGGTAGATTCGGGCATGATACACCCACGGTTGGAAGCGATGTCACCTGTTCCAGAGACATTACAGTACAGCATTGCTGGTAATCATTATCACACGCCGCAGGGCTGATGACCTCGGGTGCTCGAATCTTCCCTCCTCTGAGAGAAAGAAGAGGGAAGAGATCCTCGATCTTTTATGACTTTATGGTAAGTTAATTGTTTGCTCTCCAATGACGCCATGCATCGAGAAGCACTGTACTGTACGATACGGGAGTACTTCCGTACGTACCCATACACGCCATAGCTTACTTGAGCATGGTGCGAATGCTTGCAAATATCAAAAGGGGCCAGGTTACCTAAATGCTGACCAAATGCCTGCTGCCGCTTTCTCGAATTCATGACCGAGACTTTACTGTCCTGTACGCAAGGTACGAACGTATTACTTTCCAGACCCAGTGACTACAGTATAATTGGGGTGCATGACGTCACGGGGTTTCTTTTCCCAANTTTTTTTTTTCGGGGGGAGTTCTTGGCGCTGATTCATCATCGTGCTTGTCATCCAGCCAGTCCTTGCCAATCGTGCCAGTCTTTGCCAGTCCACACCGCCATCCGCCGCTTCGCCGCTCGCGACACCGAATCTCGCCATCCAATGACCGAGCAGGGGCGTAATGGCTTATGGAAGCAAAACGTCCATCACAAGCTTTTCCCCCTCCAATTCCAGCTCCATTCCAGCCCTGCCGGGTGCTGGTCCCACACCCCAGTCCCCAGTCAGTCACAGCGTCCCGGCGAGCGCGGATGTCAGCAGCTTTGGCGATTTGGCGATTTGATGGTCGATAGGTCGATAGGTCGATGGTCGACGGTCGACTGTACAGCGCCGAGCCGCGAGCGCGAAAGCCATTGGGAAAGGGAAAAAGAGGAACATGGGAACAAGGGACCAGAACACAAGTCACGGCTGCAAAGATCATGCGGCGCGACAGAACGGACCCTACGGAGAAGGTACAGTCAAAAAGTAAAGGTAACTTATCGCATCCCCCGCTACAAACCAACCTAGCATACCTTTTGCCGTCCACTCCAAGAGTACATAAGCTTCTGCCTCCCCCTCCTACGCCGTGCATATTCGCCTTCCTTCTTTTCTTCTCTCCTTCCCATCAATTGTATTCCCATCTCCCGTATCCAGGATCCAGCTACGTTGGTGAATTACAAACCCGCCAATTCACGCTGCGAACCTCGGAAGTCTAAGACTCACTCCTTCGACTTCCTCCCCGCGTATCGCAGATTAACTTCCCAAACTTTCCATCCCGCCACCATGTCCTTCATCAAGAAACACCTTCACAGGCTCCGCGATGGCAATTCCTCCCCAACTTCCACTTCCTCCGACTCTTCCCTCACGCCCACGAAGAAGGCCGAGAAGGCTCTCAATGGCGCTTTGGCGGGAGCTCTGTCCGAGGACGTCTCGACGCCCGGCGGATCCGGCACCAGCACTCCAGACTCGCGCCGCCGCTCCCGCGAGGTCATTCGCGAGGAGCGAGTCCGCCGCAGCTTGGACAAGGCCCGCGCAAAGGATGACGCCAAAAAGCGTCAGAGTCTGGCCCGCATGGAAGAGGAGAGATTCCTCGAGGAAGGGCCCGAGAACATGACCAAGCTGTACAAGCCCTACAGCATGAACATGAGCAAGCGCTGGGAGCACCAGGACCGCATCCTCCTCAAAGAGCTAGACTTTGCCGGTATGTTTTCATATTCTTTTCCCTCTCGCCCCTAGATTTTCCCCGGATGATTCATCATAATGATGATGATGATAATTGCAATGATGTTGTTTTGTCGCTCTTTCTTTCTTTTCNTTTTTTTTCGGTGGCGATGACATCATTCGCAATTATCCCAATCGATAACTTAAAACCGATAAGATGACGATTGATGGTGATAACCGTTGAATGAAACCTTACCCCTGCAATAACGTTTAGATTCGCATTTTCTGTTCTTGGGCAAACCGGTTTTGTCTCTCTTTATCTTCTTTCACACTTTTAGAACTTCCAATTTTAGCTAACAATGGTATTACCAAACAGTACAGGATGGCAAGTTCATCACCTTCCGAGCTCGCATACACACAATTCGCCGCATGAGCGCCAAGATGGTCTTCATTGTCTTTCGCCAGCAGACCATCACCATCCAGGGCGTCTTACACACCTCAGTTAATGACAAGGATCTGGCCAGCGGTGAATGTGTCATCTCGGAGCACATGGTCCGCGCCATTGAGCACTACCAGAGCGAGACCATTGTCATTGTCACAGGCCGAGTACGCAAGGCCGTCCAGCGAGTCAAGAATGCCACCGTCCACGATTACGAGCTCGACGTCTTCGAAGTCCATCGAACGGCACGCCTGACCGAGAATGTGCCCTTCACAGTCTACGATGCCGAGAATATCAATCGAGACAAGGAAGATAGCGATGAGGAGGGCGATGATGACACCTCAGAGACTGTCTCAGAAGCCGTCTCGGAACAGGCAGTGTTGAGTCAGAGTAAGTAGATTCCTCCCGGGTTTTCAAATGCCTGATATGTTTTTTTTTTATAGAAGTTCTTTTATTTTTCATATTTACTGACAGTGAAATTTTTTAGATAGCTTAGCCAGCTCGAAGCCAGCTCGATCACTACCCATGCGACTCCGTCTGAACAACCGAGTCGTAGACCTACGAACAGCTCCCTCGCAATCCATCTTCCGCGTTCAATCTGGCATTGGCAATCTCTTCCGTTCCTATCTGGACGACCATGGCTTTATCGAAATCCACTCTCCCAAACTGCAAGGTGGTGCTACCGAATCCGGTTCCAGTGTGTTCCAGGTGAACTACTTCGGCCGACCGGCATTCTTGGCACAGTCACCTCAGTTATCCAAGCAGATGTGTATTGCTGCTGATTTCGAGCGAGTCTACGAAATTGGCGCGGTTTTCCGTGCTGAGGATAGCAACACGCCTCGTCACCTGACGGAATATACCGGGTTGGATCTGGAGATGGCGTTGGAGGAGCATTACCATGAAGCCTTGGACATGATTGATGGCATGTTCAAGCACCTCTGGAAGGGTATCTACGACCGATACCAGAAGGAGATCGAAATCATCTCCCAATACTACCCACAGAAGAAGGTGGAGTGGTTGGATGTCACACCTCGCATCAAGTTCTCGGATGGCGTGAAGATGCTGATCGAATCCGGCTGGGTGGAAGAGGATGGCAGTATTCCATCTGAAACCGAAGATCTGTCTACTCGTGCCGAAATTCGATTGGGAGCACTGGTGAAGGAGAAGTATCACACCGATTACTACATCCTCGACAAGTTCCCCGCATCAGTTCGGCCATTCTATACCATGCCCGACCCCAACGATGATCGATTCACAAACTCCTTTGATATCTTCATGCGTGGCCAGGAAATCCTGACTGGTGGCCAGCGTATTCATGATGCTGAATTCCTCGAGAGGCGGATGAGGCAAAAGGGCGTGAGTCCAGAGTCCATGCCTGAGTATATGGAAGGTTTCCGCTGGGGTGCTCCACCTCATGCTGGATGTGGTATTGGACTTGAACGGTTGACCTACCTGTTCCTGAACCTCGGTAATATTCGTCTTGCCTCTCTCTTCCACCGTGATCCCAAGACCTTCCCCTTGCAGCCACCTAAGATCAAGCTCCGCCATGAAGAAGCCAGCACAATCGAGCCTCCGTGGGTGAAGGAGGATATCGATCCAAATAGCCCTGAGGCAAAGGAATTGCAACCACTGACCAAGCTGATTGCCAACTACGGCGATGCTGCCAATACATCTTGGCTCGATGACCGTTACAAGGTGTGGAGACATCCCGGAACTGGTGCGGCCCAGGGCTATGTCATACACAACAACTTCGCTATCGCTGTTGGTGAACCACTGTGTGCCAAGTCCCAATATTCCAAGGTTGTTCCTGCCTTTATGCAGTACATGAAAGAGGACCACAAGGAACTTAAGCTGATCTGGATGATCGTGGGCAACGAGATCGAGGAATTCCTAGGTGAGAGATTTGGCTGGAGAACACTGGCATGTATCGCCGAGGAGCGTGCCGACCCGCGCAATGACCCAACGCAGTTCGACAGCGATTTGTCCCGAAAGATCCGCCACGCTGAGAAGGAAGGCATCAAATTTGTTGACTGGCCACACGATAAACCCGTAGATCCAGAGGTCCAGGAACGAATTAATTCTCGCATCAAGGACTGGCAGAAGAACCGCAAGGGAACGCAGGTCCATTTGACCGAGATTCGTCCATGGATTGACTGGGAGCATCGCCGCTACTACCACGCCGAGGGCAAGGATGGTGTCATTAACGCCATTGTGGTTCTCCACCAACTCTCACCACAGAACGGCTACCAGGTCAAGTTCTCACTTGAATTCCCTGGCGCACCGTCAGGAACCATCGAAGCCTTGAACATGCACGCTCTCAAGCATCTCGTCTCCAAGGAACCTGATGTCAAGCAGGTAACCTTCGGCACTGGTGCCCTCGATCACCTTGAGGGCGGCCGTAACCTGGGCAAGACCAAGGTCAAGGCTCTCAAGAAGGCGTATGACACCATCAACAAGAACTTGCACCTCACGAACAAGAGCGAGTTCCGTGAGAAGCTTGGTGCCAAGAACACTCCGGTCTTTGTCTGCTATCCAAAGGGTGGACTAGGAGCTGGTGGTATCCGGGCGATCATGGGATTCCTAGAGGAGAGTAACTAAGGTGTTGCATTAGCAATATGATTTTTTGAAGTGAATTGTTGGCGTCTTGGAGAACCTACGGATTGAGGACTATGGATTCTTTGCGAGCATAGATCCTTTTTCCTTGCTGTTTTAGTCATGTTTCCCATCTCCTCTGCTCTTCCAGTTAAAGCTCGATACCATCTGTTTAGGTTGTTTTAGTTTTTATTCTTTTCTTTCGTATCCTATTTCATGTGAATTCACAAGACGGAAAAAGTTGAATCTCATCCATTGCATGGACCATATTGTTCTGAGAGGAAAGCTAAAAGAGCATTGAAATAAGGCAGTGTTTATATTGTTGGCAACGTTATGATTATTATGTGAGCACGGTAGTATATGATAGGATAGTTTGGCGTTTCTTTTTGCATTGGAGAGACNTTTTTACGACCTTTTCTTCTTTGAGATCATTTTTTGTGATTCGAGAGACAGATAATGTAATTCAAAATGGAAATGGATAATGATAGATATGATCTTTTGGACTTTTGACCATTGACTGTGTGGCTGAGCGTGAGATGTGGAATCAACATAATTAGAGGGGTGGGAGACTCACTGACACACCAGACAATTGAGGATATTATTGGTTAATTACGGATGTACCAGACACCCAAGGACAAGCCTACATAGAGGAATTAGAAGGTAACCTACAAAATCGTAAACGAGCCACCCAATCAAACTGGGGAAAAAAAAGTAAAAGAGGAGAAGAAGGAGAATGGAAAGAGCGGAAATTGTCAGCCTTTAACCGGCATAACTTTGATACACTCAGCCGAGCTTACTGTACAGTAAAAGCAAAAGTAGGACTTTTGTACGGACGTACAGCGCAGGCATAATTACCAAAACGGGTATGCATCTCGTGCGTTGAAAGGGGGGGGTGTGTGGGTGGGTGAACTTTAAGCTAGCTAATACCCGTTGTATACGTAACATTATTTTTTTTGCACTGCCCAGTGCCCACTGTCCCTCCCACCTTGAACTTGTTTATTAAACGATGTGTAATTATAATTAAAAGTCCGAGGAAGCCGGAAGTTTGGGGTTGAATAATTAAGATATACATACATAGCATTTATGCGTATCNTTTTTTACCCTGTTTTTTTGAGTTTGAAATTTGTTACAGGTGAGGGTAATTAATTGATCTAAGGTTGTAACTACACACGATAGATATGTTTGGGGACTAATGCCGGTACAGTACAGTACTGTACAATACAGCTCAAATCTCGATGTAGATATGGCGGTTAGATGATGATGATGATGATGATGATAGGTGCGTATTGTTTTAGCATGAGATGGAAGTTTGATCAAAATTAAAATCAAGTTGATTGATATACATTCTTGCCATCTCAATTACATTTTAGCTCCTAATTGAAATTATGGGCTTCCTGAATTCCCCCCCTTCCTCTTATGTTAGTGAAGACGACGAAAGCCACAGAAAAGAGAAAGCACCCCCCCTTTCCCTACCAAGCAAGAAAAAGAACGAGGGAACAAAAAAATGGTATCATAAGCTTCGTTCATTGCATCAAAAGAATAATAGCCTGGAGAAGGTAAAATAGTAAAAAAGGTAGCAATACAAAAAAAAAGCAACCAATTGGTAATTTTTTTAACCCCCCTTACCCCTCTTGCGAAACGAAAAAACCACGAAAGACTCCGACAAAAATCAAATAATTATCCCTTAATCCCCAAGGACATCCTCATCATCATCGNTTTTTGTTATTATCATCATTGTCATCGTCCTCCGGCTCGGCCTCGCCTTCGCCTTCAATTCCTTCTTCTCCTTCTTCCTCTTCCTGTTCTTCATCATCTTCTTCCCGTTCTGCCTCTGCAAAGGGATCGACTTCTTCCTCTTCCTCATCGTCGTCATCGCCAACGAATTCCTCACTCCTCGCATTGCCTTTTAGCTTTGACTTCCCCTCTGCACCAACGGTAGTGCCGTTGCCCTTCGCCTTCGCAGGGGCTTTCCTCTTCGGCTTAGGTTGATCAAGATAGGCCAGGACTTCCTTGAAATTATGTCCCAGTCGATTGCGGTTTCTCTGGATGCGCGTACTCAGCTTCCCAGCCTGTGGTCCCGAAGCATCGATCACCCGCGCTACTATTCCTAGCACTAGCTTTCCTGTCAGATCGCAGAGCTGTCGTTCTGCAACCAGCATTTCATTGTGGCGCTCGGCATCGGTGGTTTCTTCATCAGCCTCCTCTTCATCATCCGAATCTACATCTTCCGGTGCGTCATCGTCTCCTGGAGCGGCGAGGGTCTTCCTGGATTTCTTAGCATAGTTCCTTTCTGCTATTTCGAATATCGAGGTTAGTTCCGTTTGCTCCGCGGGAGCAATTTCTCGGATGAGGGACTTTAGATGGCTGTATTTATCATTGGAATTGATCGATGGTCGCAGCGTGGCGAACAGAACGTGTAGATCTAGGAGAGTGCCTGTTGCCAGCATGCGGACCGGATCTAAGGTTCCCCGAGAACTGAGAGTTGATACTAGGTTCGTGGCGAAGAGATTCTGGTGTTCCTTAAGCTCATCAATGTCCTGTTCGGAGATGTCTCCACTGCTCGATATAACTTCGTTAATCGCTCTGACTTTCCACATAAAGTAGAACATGGCAGATCGAATCGCGGACAAAACTATATCATCTTCCAGCTCGTCCATTTCCGGATTAGCTTCTTCCAGCAGACCTCTCGCAACTATATCTAGAATGATGCCGACTGGTGGTGGATCATCACCTCTGGATCTAGCTTCTAGGATTTCGATGCAACTTGATATGCTGGCAAGTTTATCTATCCGCGCAAGCGTGTTTGATAACTCAGTAAGAACCGAGTTCTTCAAAGTCCCACGGAAGCCAATCTTCCCTGCTTTGCTAACTTTGCGAAGCGTATTGATGTTGTCTTCCCAAAGAGACTGCATTTTATTCTCAGTTACTTCTTCCAGCTCCTCGTAACTTCGAGCGTGCAGAAGAGCTGCACTTGCCTCACTGAGAACTCTCCTATCGGCATGCCCATTAAACTGCGTGCCAATCTGATCAAGCAGCTTTGCATAAGCGGTAGCGTCCTGTCGCAATTCTTGGAACACGCCTAGATTAAGGGCATGTTCCAGCCGTAGAACAATGGTAGCAGTTTTGGAGTCCGCACCAAATTTATTTAAGAGTCTCGGAATTATGGTGACTAAGTGCCTTGTAGTCGTTTCTTTCGATTCAAAGGTATCTGTTTTTGATGCTTTCTTCCTACCCTTGTCCGAGTCATCTGCTTGGGTAAGGATGATTTTGACTACAGCTGTTAGTACCTCAAGTAGAATTGACTCTTCCCCTTCCACTGGTTTATAAGCTTCTCTTAATGCTCGTTCTGCCTGGTTGTTTTTTGACTTTGACAGTTTCGATGAATGATCAAAGAGCAAATAACCAGCCAGTATTTCCCAAGTCCTAATCTCAGCTAATTCACGACACAGCACCTGGGCAGCAAGAGTAAGTCTCGACTCAGAAGAGGCTCCAGATAATAATGCACTAGCATCGTATGTAACCTCCTCGTTTTCCTCATCTTCCGCGTCGTAGCTCAGTAATGTTTCCGCCAGACACTTGTATTTGATCCATTCTACGTGAGGGCTGTCATAGTCATCTTCATCCGCACCAAATGCCTCTTCAACTGTTTCTTCGCCACCAAGCTCTTCAATCTTTGCTTCGTACAAATCTTGAATATTGTTCACGAAGAACCCTACAACTGATTTCCGAACTCTCGGCTCAGAGTCAAAAATCAGTTTCCCAATTTTATCGATATCTTCTGGTTCTAAGAATTCGTATTGTCGCAT
This sequence comes from Scytalidium lignicola, assembly GCA_002812745.2. Taxonomy (NCBI): domain Eukaryota; kingdom Fungi; phylum Ascomycota; class Leotiomycetes; genus Scytalidium; species Scytalidium lignicola. The sequence continues at coordinate 122,132 of NCSJ02000092.1, forward strand.
AAGAACAACAAGTTCTACAGCAGATGATCGGATACTAGGTTCGGAATCTTGAGTCGCAATCTCTATTATTCGCGGTCGGAATCTTTCAATAAAGTGTCGCATTCCTCCTGTATTATTAGTCTTGAGGATCCTCTCCAGTTGTCTGATGACTTCATGCCGTGTCGGTGCATTGATATCTGATAACATCCATCCCAAATACCGCAGGTATTGTCCATCAAAAAAGAGGATCGGTAATGTGGTGATCCACTGCCCCAAGGCTTCTACGCATTCACTTCGAATCTTGGGATCAACATCTCGGTATCGATGGACAAAAACAGTATCATAAAAATCTTTGATGATATTTTCAAGTTGTTCCTTCCTTTTGTCACCTTGTGCCACTTTCTTTTGGAAATCTGCGAGTCGTGCCTTGTTTGAAGTTTTCTTCTTCTTTTCGGCTTCGAGAAGCAGTGATGTATTCGCGGTTTCTTCTGCCTGAGATTTAGCAATATCGCACATCGCACTGCTCATCGCCAATGCAATTGCAGTAGCTGTGTGCCGGAACGGTCGCAATGTCGATGAGGACATAGTGGCAATCCACAAATGGAGTGTCTCAATAAGAGCAATATCATCATACAATAGCCCTGATGCATGGATCGACCTAATTAATGACTTAAAGAAATTGACTAGTGAAATCCGAAAGTCATGAGTGGCTTTAGACTTTGATATAAGAGGATAATCGGTGATATTTTGCTGAAAATGTAACATTAATATAACAACTCTTGCAATTATGGCGCGTGGACTTACGGCTTGGAATTGCTGCTGCAAATCCCCAACCCTACCTTCAACATTATCCGGGTCATTGATATCGTCTTCGGTGACTTGGAGATCACAGCCCGCACATTGGAAGACAAAATTGACCAACTCAGTCATTCCGGTGGTATTGTTATCATTGTACCGTCCGAGCCAGGGAGCAGCGATGTCGTCTGAATATCTTACCGTCCCGAACACCTCAGCTACCTCAGATTAGTTCGTGAAGCTATCAACCAGAAGGTAATAGATCTTACTATATAACTCGCCAGCTTGTCTCCCCACGAGGGCAACCCTCTTGGGCGCTTTTGCACGATTTGGCAATTTAACAGCTGACGTCTGTGTGCCGTTAACTTTAGGTTTCTTCGCGGCACGCGGTTTCGCTGCCTTCGTTCTTTTCCTTTTCTCCCTTAATTCTTCTTCTGCCACGTCGTCTTCCGTCCCCTCACTGTCCATATCCTCATCCTCATCTTCCTCTTCTAAACCTGATTCTTCGTCTGCGCCATCTTCATTTCCCCGCTTTCTCTTCGCATTCCCACCTTGTGAGGATGATACTTGAGGTACGAATTTCTCGGGCGCTTTAACTACGCGTCCGGACTTGCGGCGTCCAACAGTCGCTGCTGGGGAACTCCTAGCCTCGTCTCCAGATATCTCCATCAGTGGCATTTGGCGATTGGTAACAGATATATGAAATGCGACCAAAGTTTAAGTATTTCTAGCTGATGGCGGGTTTGCGGCGCGTCGCGAGGGGGAATATTCACCAGGGCATGGAGCGCGAAGTGGTTCAGACCGCGTTGGTGCTTAAATAGGCTTAGCTTCGATCTCTAGTCCGAGGTGAAATCAATTCCATATTTTCGAGGATTAGTCGCTCACGTGATAATACCTCGTTGTCGAGGTCACTTAAAACAGCGGCCAAACCTACCAAATCTAGTGGCCAGAACAGCACAATCTTGCCTAAGGTTATAATCTCTACATGGAGTTAGGGAATTGAAACTAGAGCTCGTTACTTTAAAAGCTCTGCTACTCTTATTAAATAACCCTCGGGACAAGACGCCACCTCCTTCGACCTGGGAGGGACTTATCTGAGGATGCGTTATTGCAGCCTTTCGCGATGAGCTCACCTTTCCCCCCTTCATCTTCAAGTCCTGGTGAAGGGCAGCTACATGTTCATTTATTACCGCATGGCATATCTGCCTTATCTTTGATGACTTTCCAATATCCCTTGAAACTCATCTCTCCATCACCTTCAGCAGCTCAGAAAAGCGTTCTTATTTTCCTTTTGACATATGGTGGCGGACTTGTGGGTGGTGATCAGGTCCATCTGACAATAGATGTCAAAAGCAAATCAAAATTGAGCATAGTTACTCAGGGTCATACTAAGATATTCAAATCTCCTTCAAGTGATGTGGTTACCAGACAACAACTTAAAGTGCGCATTGAATCAGGTGCGGCTGTGTGTTTACTTCCAGACCCTGTTCAGCCATTTGCCGAGAGTGTTTATAATCAGTTTCAATCCTTCATTCTATGTAATGACGCTTCGCTATGCCTGCTTGACTGGGTATCAGCAGGCCGAACTGCAAGAGGAGAGTACTGGGATTGCTGGGCATGGAATGGACGGAATGAAGTATGGGCAGAAGCAAATGCCGAGCATCCAGCAAGGCTTCTTTTGAGAGACAATGTCTTGCTACAGGGTGATCCTACTAGTACAAACAAAAATGACTTGAAGAAAAAGATGCAAGGACTTGGCATATTTGGTACTCTCATACTGAAAGGGCCGTTGATGGGTTCACTCTCACGATTTTTCCTTGCAGAATTTTCTAAATTGCCTAGAATTGGGGCGCGTGATTTCAGATCTCAAGAGACAATCAAGGCAGAAGATGGCAAGGAACTATCAAGACAAGAATTATGGAGAACTGCACGTCTAAAACAAGAAAAGGAAGATCATCTCTTATGGTCCGTTGCACAGGTTCGGGGTTGTACCATGGTCAAATTTGGAGCCAAAACAGTTGAAGGCGCACGTGTCTGGCTTAGAGAAATGATTAAAGAAGAAGGAAGCATAGCGAATGAGTTTGGAGAAGATGCAACCATGTGTATTCGATGATGTGACACTATTTAATAGCCATTATTCTCTTGCTTCTATTATATTTTTAGTTTTGTCTCGAGATTTAAATTAGAGACAAGAGGAATTTAGAAGTCGCATAGAAAATATATCACTGAGGACACTATTCAGACTTGAATGCCAACTCAGAACCTATAGAGGCATCTCCCTCTTATCCCCTAAGGACGAAGTGCCTGATATCGACTCCAAATAGACTCCAAATACCACTCTTTACTTGCGGGGATCGAGAGGCTAAAACGATACGTGTATTTTCACAAATGCACATTAACAGAACAAAAGAGGACCCTAATTAATTTAAGGTCTTTATTAAATGTAGGTAATTGAGGAAAGCCTAATTATAGTCGACTCCAGAGAATCCTACCATGCTATGAAAAGTCTCAGGAACGTAAATAGATTCCATTGACCTTCTGCTCTACTCGAGCATCTCATAATGTAAAAAGTGCAAGGAATTCTGAAATCAGAGCGATCAGCAGTATTGCACCCAAGTAAACCCAACCTATGCTAGTTTGAATCCTCCAACATCCAGTTACCAGTTTGGTGTATGAATTTTCCAGTAGCTATTGAATTCAGCCTCCCTAGCATCATTCGCCGCCTTATTAGCCTCATTGATGGCTTTGGGTTTAAAGGCTTCGTCGTTGACTGCATATTTAACAGTGTTGTCCACATGTAGACCAGCAACTTTACCCATCCCAATTGTAATCTCATCGACAGTACTGTTGTAATTTCCGGCCTCTCTGATCCGACATCTTACTCCCTGGCTCTCGCAATGTTGAGTTAAGGCTGTGGACGAAGCAAAGTAATCTAGGCAATTAGGGCATCTCAATTTTTCGTTCATATGAGCCGCAGATCTGAGGTGCTGAATAAATGCACTCTTGGTTGCGAGAACCTTCCTGTAGAAGTAATTAGTAGAGCCGATGCTACTGGATTTTAATGAAATACTACTTACGGACATCCTGGATGAGGGCATTTAAACTTTTCACTAAACCTATTGTAATATTGATAGGCATTAAAACCAGGAGCGTCCGGGTTGTATTCTTGCGCAGAACTTTTCTCAGCCGGCGTAAGAGTAAGAGCTTTGGCCAATGTTGTCGAAATTGTTTCAGCTGGTGGAGTATCTGGGAACAATGGCTTCTGATTGACCTTTGCAATTGTATTGTTTCTCAAGGAAGAGATTGGCCCAGCTAAGTCATTCGTAGCTGTATCCACAGCTATTAGTGCTTTCTCGACGTCGTAGGTGATTGGCTCATCCATGATATTTGCAACCTGGGAGCCATTTTCTGCAGGAGCTGACGACTTCAATCCTCTTGTTGTAGAATTAAAAACCCCCTGGTCCCAAGTGGCATTAAGTTGGTGTGACACAGTATCAAAGCTCATCAAATCCTCAGAGTCTATAACCTGTGCAGGCCGTTTATCAGATGACTTGGTACTAATAGTTTCTAGCGCTCCGAATTCAAGGCTCGAGGTCTGTTGTGCTCGAATTCTTTGGTTGTTAGGAGGGTTCACTGCCACTTTTTCCCTAGTTGGAGATAATAAGTTATCACCTAAACCTTGTTCATTCTCGCGCTGAGCTTTCGACTTTTTGATGGTGCTAAAGTTAAGTCCCACGCACTGATTTTGTTCAATATGACAAATAAAGCCGCCAAGTCTAATAAATGATTTATTGCAAAGACGACATTTTAAATTTTGCTCATGAGAATGCATCTGGAAGATATCAGTTTAATTCGCAAGCGTAATGAATTGCTGAATGGGAAGTCCAACCAAGTCGCGGTGACGTTTGAGTCCACCAGGTGTATTAAAATCCTGGCCGCAAACAGAACAGCAGATGTGATATCGGCTCTGCAGTTTGTGAGCGTGAAAGGCCTCCCAACTATCAAAACTTGCATCGCATATTTTGCAGTATTCTGAATCTGCCATGTTTGTTGCTTTGAGAATATCGGTATTAAGGAAAGCAGTTGACGAGGTGTGATGATCTGGATGAGAAGAGAAGATTATTGGAATNAAAAAAACTGAGAGAAATTGAATGGAAATGTCAAGTTATTGTTTTGGCAGGCAATAGCTTTTTGAATTACACAAGTTGCACGTAAGTGAATTATTTGTCACATCAACGAACGTAGATCTTCAAGAACAGAACAAGTAAGGTTACTAAAAATCGGTATCTCGATCACGGCGGCAGCGACGAATGGTTATGATATTCACCCTTGTTCTATGTAGATGTATAGAAACATAAAATATTAATAAACCCACCAATTTAGCATTATTCCTAAGATCCAATGTGTATTAAAGGCAGAGGTCGNTTTTTAGTTATATGTAGATAGATGGACAGAGGGCGAGGATTTTTGTGTGGAGTGACTCCTTGAAATATTTCAAAGGAATATTCCATTCTGTTAACCTTCGAGCCAAAACTGTATGGACGGATTTCGACAGCCCTTCTAAAATTAGAAACTTCATTTACTAAGTTAGAATGTTGTAACTTAGGAGGGGCATTTTGAAACATTTTAAAAGATGGAACTTCGTTAGGACATGATGTAAGCAAATCATGCCTAGCCCCCTAAATTTGTCAGCCAATCCGCATAAGTTGTGCTTAACAACGCGTAACTACAGGTACACGTACGGAAACTGCTACTGAAATGTCCGTGCTCAGCCTCACTACTGCCGACCTCTTGAGTTCCTTGGAACACGTTTGAATTGTACAACAACTCCGAATCCTCCTTCTACAATATGCTATGAATTTTATGATATGATCACATCATGTAATGGATACATTTATATCGGATAGCCCGCCACACTCTCCCGCAAGGATGTCTCGACGATATGCCAGAAAGATTGAACGATATTGCTGTCTGGGGATGACATACTTCCCCCTCGCCTTCGTGTACAGCATTACAACTTGGGCTGTATGGGTGGAAGCTACTATAGGCTTTCTTCCATCAGAAAGCCGTTGGATAGGTAAGTTAGAGACTCAAAGTTTAATATATCTGCCGCTAAATGCTTTCGCATAGGCAGCGCATCGTCTTATCTCGGAATACTACTCTATATACTTTTGAACTGGTCATACACAACTGCGGTGTTCACGAGTCCTGGAACGACCACAAGTGTGAACAACGGGTACAGCGCCTTACCGACTCATGCGCCACCGTCAATAACAAATTTCACTGTTAAAGCAAATGGCGAACTTCGATACTGCAAGAAATGTCAAGCTCGAAAACCGGATCGGGCGCATCATTGTTCTACCTGCAGAACGTGTGTGTTAAAAATGGATCATCATTGCCCATGGCTAGCTACATGTGTCGGACTGAGAAATTATAAGCCGTTTTTGCTGTTTTTAATATATACGACTCTCTTCTGCTTTGTATGCTTTACTGTTTCCGTGGGTTGGGTTTGGCAGGAGATATTGAACGAAGGGGAATACTCTGAATCTTTAATGCCAGTAAACTATATAATGCTCACAGTTATATCTGGCATCATTGGACTCGTATTGGCGGGGTTTACTGGCTGGCACATTCTTCTCGCCTCCCGAGGACAAACAACTATCGAATGTCTTGAGAAGACGAGATATTTATCACCTCTTAGGAGAGCAATGCGATTCCAGCATGTCCCACAATTTGGAGTTGGAGGTGAAGAGGATAGAAGTCAAGAATATGGCCAGCCGCTTCATGATATCCACACAAACGAGCTTAGAGAATTGTCTAGACCGCCGGTGGATGATCTAAGACACGGCGAATCAAGGCAATACCTTTCCTATGACGACCAAGAGAGGTATTTGGCACGAAAAAGATATGATGAGTATCTTGATGAGCAAGATTCCGAAAAGTTACCCAGTGCATTTGACCTGGGTTGGCGGAGGAATCTCTACAATCTTTTCGGTCCTAAACGGTCTTTATGGGCCTTGCCAATATGCAATTCGATAGGTGATGGGTGGGCTTGGGAGCCCAGTCCAAAGTGGTTGGATGCAAGAAAAAAAGTAGCGAAGGAGCGTGAAGAGCAAAAGTTGCGTGAACAGGCGGCTGGATGGGGGGAGCCAATCGTGCCACAGATTCCCCCTCCTCGCGAAGGCGCGGGTAGGCATTATGTGACATCTTACCCTAACGCTCCTCAGTCTATGTCGAAGGCGGATAGGATCCTAGGAAGAGACCCGAGCCTTTATGCAGATGGACTGGAGGTAAGGCAGTCCAGCGCTATTTCTCTGAGTACCTTACGACCAGGTGGCAATGACTCCGATGATGATGACTATGATATTAGTAGCGGTGAAGACGAAGTTGAACATCATGCTTTGGATCGAAAAACTACTACTGGATGGCCGAAAACTCTAGGTGTTGCTTCGAATACGCTGTTTGGTAGTGCACTTTCCAGGAAGAAAGGTGACATGAGGAATTGGGATGGGATTGATGATGATGTAGATTAGCATAATAGGCGTTTCTTGGGCATTTAGCGACATTGTATCTTGGGAAATGATTGAATTCTATGGTTGTATTAAGAACAATTCTGATTTTTAGTATCCATGCCAAATATTGCTTTTTTGGAATGCAGGGTGTGTCTACGTTAATTTCAACGTGGTTTGTAGTACAGTGATTTCTTTGTTTAGCGGTAACTGCGCCGTACCTGTCAAGGTTCATTCAAACTTTCAAGATAATGAATAATGAACTTGTCTCTTATGCTGAATATGGCATATTCTAGTTGTGAATCCTTAAACCTCTCAGTGGCGTTGCTAAAGCTAGTCACGTGCAAGCTGTCACCGCGGGACGCTAACGGTTTTGTGAGGAGAATCAAGATCGCGAGCAACAATTTCCTAATCAGCATGAAGCCATGATTCACATCTACAACTATGCCATTTGTTACATGATTTGAACTTGGGGGTGTACGCTGTGTTTATTTTCTTTCAGACACTCTTTTAGGGAATCAAACTCTTTATGACATGAGATAGGAAAGCAGCTTGCTACAAGGATGGCCACGTCAATCACGGCAGCTCAGAACGAGCTGATTAGGTTTGTTTTAGGAAATCGTGTACATATATTTGTTGCTAACGCGATAGTAGCTCTCTAACTCAAGAGGAGATCCCTATCAAGCTTCGTTGCGCGATCTGTAGCAGATTGGCTGTTAATGCCTTTCGGTTGCCCTGCTGTGAGCAGGCAATCTGTGAGACTTGTAAGACTTCAGGGACAGCTGTATATAGACATATGTTGCAAAGAGACTAACCATCCCAATAGGTCAGTCAACTCTTCCAGCCTCGTGTCCTGTCTGCGAACATACGCCAGTAGCTGCCGAAGACTGCAAACCACATAAGTCACTACGAACTACAATTAAGGTGNTTTCTGCGGACAGAGGAGAAGAAGCGCGAATCTCTCCGGCAGAAAGAAGAACTCAAAAACAGTCCTCCGGATACTCCAGTCAACACTGGGTCCATCCAGGTAGTTACGCCACCTTCACATCAGGATACTGAGGTAGCAGATGGCGTATTGAACATTCCTGAGACGAAGACTGAGCAGTCCCTTGATGACCGCCCTTCTTCGACTGTTGAAGCAGTATCAGGCAACAAAGGGCAACCTGAAAAAGTTACAGAAGAGATTCAACAATCGTTTACAGAGGTANTTTTTTTCTTTTTCGCAAATTCATTTGACTGAAGCAAACTAAGTCTTTTAAAGGACGTGATCACTACCCAAGATACCACTGTCGAGAGTGAAAAAAAGACAGAAAGCGAAGCTGCGGGTACAGATGATAATGGAACGGAACATGACGCCCCAAATAAAGATGCAAACGGTCAAGCGGTGGTTAACGAAGGCTCAGCACAAACGTCGGGGTTTGGGGGTGGGTTTAGATTTGACCAAGCCGCTACTTCTGGCTTTCCGGCAATGGGATTTGGGGGAGATTTCAATCAAATGCAAATGATGATGGCAATGCAAAATGGCATGGGGCCAACTCCGTTTGGAGGTTTCCCGATGATGGGTATGTTAAATTAGAATGCCTCTAAAAACTATTGTATAAATCGCTAACCTATCTAAGGTATGTCTGGCATGGGTATGGATCCTATGGCGATGCAGAATATGTTTATGAATGGTGGGTTTGGTACGGCTGGTATGGGTGTGAACGGCATGAACATGGGAATGGGCATGGCGGGCTTCGATGGCGGAGTAGGTGCTGGCTTCAATAATGGATGGAACGCGCTACAATCATGGAATGTCGGACCAGATACTTTTAATCCAAATGCAACAGGCATGGATCAAAATGAATTTGGCGCAAATAATCCTGGATTCGCCCAAAATGCTACAGGATATGCCCAAGGTAATCACGGACGTCCAAACCAGTACAATGATTATCAAAACAATTATGGCTACCAGTCAAGGGGTAGAGGTAGGGGACGAGGTGGCTATGTTCAAGGCCGTAGTAGCTACACATATGGCTCTAACGAGGTTTACCCACAGCAATCCCCTCAAGATTTCCAGTCAAGTGGTGTAGGTCAGCCAAGTAGCCTTATTGATGAACAAGGACCCATTCCAACAGGCCCTAAGGCTGATACAGATACCTCACCCGCAGATGTCGATGAGTTTGGACGACAGCTCCGACGTCCTGTGTCAGAAGGAGGAGAGCATGAGGATGAGGAAACCAATCAGACCTCAAAGGACGACAATAACAAAACTTCACATGAAATAGAAGCTGCACAGGAGCAGATGTCGCGAGGTGAGTCTCAGAACGATGCATCGTCTGAGAAACCCGGACAGGCAGACGATGATAGTGCCCCCAAACCCATACAGACTTTGGAGGATTCTCATTCGGTTCCTTTCGCACCTAGTGGCCCAAATGGGTTTAGCAATTATAATCTACATCGTGGTGGGTTTATGCAATCTAGCTTTCGTGGTAGAGGTGGTGGCTTTGGAGCCACGCATGCACATGTTCATAGAGTACCTGATGTACCAATCAATGCCCCCACTGGACCAAAGGCTATGCGTGAAGGGTTGCCAAATACGAGTCTGGTTAATTTGAGAGGTAGAGGTTTCTCAATTGCTGGAAGACCTAGCCAAGTGCCTCACAGTATCGTGAATGCCTCTTCGAAACCTGTGACTGAAGACAAAGATAGAAGCAAATCGCCTGAAATGGAAGGGGAGAGAGAAAAGCATAAGTCGAAATCAAGATCACGATCCCGAGAACAGCGGAGAGATGAAAGTAGAAGTGAAAGACACAGCCGCAAACATAGATACCGTTCCACATCACGCTCTGAAGATGAGAGGGAGAGTGAGAGACGACGAGAGCGTAGAAAAGAACGTCATCGACGACATGAAGAAGAGTCCCACAAACATGATTCGAAAGATGAAGATAATGGAGGTGATGAGGAGAAGGATGATGGTGGAAGGGGAAAAGATGATGACGATCATGAGCGGTCCAGATCCAGATCCCCTTCCCACCGATCAAATCGTCGAAGCCATCGAGACACAGATAAGTACCGGGAACGCGAAAGGGACAGTGATCGGGAGAAAGAGCACAAATCATCCTCTCATAAGCATCGTTCTAGCCATCGCTCACGTTATGATGATAAGTCAAGGAGTAGAGATAGAGATCGGGAGCGCCGAAGGCATCACAGCCGCCGACAATCCGAAGAGCCTGAGCATGACGATGATGACGCAGTTGTCACTGACAAGACCGCAGAACCTAACGATGAATCTCGAAGATATTCTATTACATCTAATACTGGGAAGGGACTCGAAATCAAGGGAGCAAGCAGTCGCAACAAGAGCTCAGGGAAAGATAAAGAGCAAGCTTTGGGATCTAGCAGGGATAGGGAACGGGAAAGGGATAGTGCTAAAGAGAGATCTTCACGTCATCATCGTGACGAGACAGATACTCGGACTAGTCGCCATCGTGAAGGCGACCTAGAACGCTCGTCGCGAGATCGCCGCGACCGGGACAAGGACCGAGACAAGGACCGAGAGCGAGAACAGGAGAAAGAAAAGGATCGCGAGAAGATACGGATTCCAACAGGACCTGCTCAAGACCCACATACTCTAGAACGAGAGGCGAGGAATCGAGAGCGATTGCTCAAAGAAGCTCAACGCATTGCTGGGTTGGCATCAGGTGGAGCTGGCAGGAAGAGGAGCTGGGTAGAGGATGAAGGGAGAAGAGGAAGTAAGAAAGGCAGACGCAGCGGCGTCCTTGATATTGAAGAAGGCGAAGAGGCTAGAATCGCTAGACTTGAAGCCGAACGAGAAGGCGCAAGATGGGCCTGAACGCTCATAACTCTGCAGTGAGAAAGGGACACCGGTATATTGTCAGCAGTACACAAGTACTCTGGCCCCTACCTTCTAAATAATTTGGGGCATAAACATTAGATCAGGCAGGCCATTTAGTTGCAGTCATGTGGCTTAGTCCATTTCTGACTTGGCCGCTGCGCTAAGCAGCTTTGTAAAACAATACACCAGTCTTCATAAGAATAGTATAGACATTTTTATGTGACATTGACCTTCAATCGTAAATTTGTATTTTATTTCAATTTATCCTTTTCCTGTTTAATCATAGTGCTAGGATCTGCCGCTAAAGAGAGAACAGTCTGACATATCCACTTGTAACCCTAGGACAACGTTCAAACCACACCTGCGACACAACATTTATATGGTACCACTATAGACCATAAGAGCAACCATTCTTGTATATGAGCAAAGAAGTTCTCAAGTATATTTTCCCTCGGATATAGCCCAGAAATAGACCATACTTCAATCAAAAGCACTATCTGAGTCCTGTTCCAGCAATGCCGTATAGCTGTCTATATGGCCCTCTTCAGTTGCTACCATAGGCTCAGATACCGAATTTATATTGCAGGGCAGATCGTAATTATTTCCTAGAGGTTGTTTATTACCATCTATGGCGTTTATGCTCGACACGTATGGTCCTGAGGCACTTAAGCTAGTATCTAAAATAAGGTTAACAACGATCTTATCATAAGACCTAAGATGGTATTACCTATTACAGTGTCTGTTTGCGGCAAGTAAATCCCACTGTATTGGTGGTTCTTAAATAATCGAGGGTTGTTTGCCATGAATGCAGTGCTACTGTGTCCATTGATGGCTTGGGTAGAAGTGTTAAGATAACTTGGGCTGAAACCGGTCGGAGAGCCTAGTATTCTGTTAGCTATCTGACTGGTGTTTTCTTCAAACCTGAGTATTACCAGAACTTTGAGAGGAATATGCTGACAAGTGTACTGAAGAAGCCCAAGAGAATACAGTTCCTTCTGGAATGTCGAAGTTCACTAAATGCCGGTGTAAGAACATACTCAGCCTAACCCTCTAACGGCAATCTATTAGGGAATGCTCACCATGCCTTCGATCTGAGTGCTTGTCTCGCATATGTTTATTGAGTTTCGAACGCCGCTTCATGGAAGACTCGCAGTATTCGCAATGAAATTTTAATCCGTGTGATTCATTTTGATGTCGCCGCCATGCATTAGCTGAAGAGAAAGATGTATGACAGCCTTTATAGTGACAATATAAGGTAGGTTGTTTTGGCTGCATTTTCTGGGTCTTTGTAAGCTCACTTCTGCGTGGTATCGGTCAATGAGACTGAGGGAGGCTTGCTATTTATGCATTTAAGTCTTTGCATCACGATAAACAATAGAGAACTCATTTTTGAACCACAAACCAAATAGTTCAGCCAAATTGGAAGCTTTCCATCCCCTAGTAAGGCCTTGCTAGGTGGCTTTTGCATACCATGCTCTGATCTGCAAGACTTGGCAACAACGAGGTCTGTTAGGAGGAGGCTATTATCTGTCTCAGATGATGTGGAGACGCTCCAGCGTATTGGTCGGTACAGGCATTGTGTCAAAAGGACCTATCAAATAGACCGGTATATTATCAACAGATGCATAAGGAAGATTAAATATTATAAATTCAGGCTTCGTTAGGTATTGGAGTGGTTTAGAGATAGAATCTCTGGATATCGTTTACATAACCTCTACTTCTTAACCGCTTAGAGTTTCTACAACATCCCCCGCCCCCCTCTATTTTGCACACATACCTCATTTGATACCGAATAGTGAGGAACTACAATTAGGTTCATAGCCACTGAGTTAGTATGGTGGTACAAATACCACCTCATCTACTCATCCGCTGATCCCCGGATACTACTCCTCTTACCTTCGGACAACACATGATATGTAGTGTTGCTATTTAGTGTTGCAATGTGGCGTCGTTGCAGAAATGTCCATAAGCCATTAGAATGACGCAGAAGGTGGAAGAAGGTTTCCGATATCTCTCTTGAGATGAATATCCGATCTGGGACCCTACTACCACCTTTCCAAACTTGCATGCCTTATCTCAGTTTCAAACAGTCTCGTGCCGGCTCGGGAAATATTGATTTTCGTTAGGCAACCATGCCAGACCTGTTACGGAGATATCTTTTGGAAATTTTGTTGAGATCTGACGACCCTGTCAGGTGTCATCTCAATCCCCTTTTTGGATCCGATAGGCTGTGGCTACAACCGCCGTATAACAGCTGTTTCAAGCACAACCGCCGGCACATCCTCAGCCATTCGTTAGACTCCTCCTAGCCAATTTGTAGACCAGTAGAGAAGAAGTGAGGGCTTGTGCCTTTTCCTGACAACTACAGCACCTTGCTTGGCATTATTTCTCCGTCGTATCTGATCCATTGATTTCTCTACGTTACAAACACCTCCTAGTCGATGAACAGTGATGACAATAGAGGTAGCGGGTCTTTAACAGTCGTAGAGCGGCATCTCCTTGAGCATCCCTGCGACAATGTTGGAATTGCCATGCAGCCGAGGACAGGACAAGCATTGAGAGACATATCCCTATGCATCTTGCTGCAGGATAGTGATCGGCAACAGTTTCCCGGTTTCCGGGGAGGCTCCGGGGAGGCCTCCGCACTACAAGATTCCTTCGTCCAAACTTGGCAAGGGAATCAATGCTTTTGACATCCTGTACTAGCCTGTTCACCTCTTGAAGCGTCTACCAATCTTACTCTGCACACCACTCCTTTTAATATTGAGGATTCAAAGATTTATAATTATGCGGTGAATAGAAGAGAATATAAAAATAGCAACAACATATTAGGGACACTAACCCCCACAGGATGGTAAGTAGATGGCATATGAATGTTTCTGCTCTCTCAGTTCTGCTCAACTGCTTGGTCTACAGCTAGCCTCGCAACTGCCTAAGGAGAAACAAGGACATTGTTGCTTTTGTGAGACCAATCGAACCATCCAATTGTAGAATCCGCCGTTACAAGTCTTGGCCATGACCTAACGGCTTGTACGTCCGTACTTTCTATCAGTCTTGATCTGCTCACATGATGCAGTGGCCATTTGACCCATGTCACAACTCCCTTTGCCTTGAAAAAATTTCAATCCTATCTGCAGGAAACCCTAGCTCTATCACACGGGTCAGGGGTCTCCTGGTAAACTTTCGCCCGATTTGAGTTTTGAGTTGCGGATCAAAGCGCAAGCGTAATTACGTGGTTAGGAATTGTAGTTCTCATCAACAAAACATGATGGTTTGCAAACCATGGTCTGGGCTGATGGTCCCTCATCCTCACACTATCGAAACAGCCTAGGCCCAGCTATAGGCGCCGGACTTGCGATTAATTAACTAATTAATTATGGACGGCTCGATGTTTATGCCTCCTTTATCCCCTCGGGCCCGGGGAGCCACTTAGGAGCCACTTTTAACGTCGTGCTTAAGGCTACATTTCTAGAAGTACAAACCACCAAATAAAGATAATTACTTATTTAAACGTAATAACTTGTTAAGTTAGCTTAATTAAGGTAAAATGATAATTTACTTAATATTGTATTATAATAATCAATAGATTTATTTACTTTAATTGAGAGTGATTTTATAGTTTCTGATAAATCACTATATTTGTATAGATATTTATGCCTGATTTGTTTTACGCGATCTTACGCGATTCCGGGCCTGAGGGGATACAGTATTTGCCAAGCAACTGGACCAAAGGATTGGTCCGCTACGCGTACAAGCGGTTGAGATCCTATTGGTGGACAATAACGTCCTACTTTGAAGTTCGTACTCGCCATTAGGACGCTTGAATAATCCTCAAGTCCCACTATATACTCCGTATATGCAGTGATGATAGCCTACATGGAATCGTTGCAACGATCACTCACCGTGAAAGAATTTCTGGACGACCATGTTTTAGAATGGCAATGAAAGAAATCAAGTTGTCGTCATGTTGCTCCATAGGAAAGTCAAGGTTGACCAAAAACTAAATTGTTCATCCGGATTTATCTTCAATTCACAGGCCAATCGTTCAATAAGACATTTAAATCTCTTCTCCTCCTATACGCGTGACGAGATCTGCACATGCATAATCCTATCCGGCTCCCAGGGTTCCTCAATGGCTTTATCGAATTCACCACCAGCATTTCGAAACCTCTCTTGGATCTCATTGCCCATCAAAAGGGTTGTCACCTCCATCTAGAATATTCGCAACTTCATCTTCCATCCATACCTTCCGATTCTAGATCTCCTATGAATTAACAACTATAACCTTGGGCTAGTTGCCTAGAGTGTAGGTCATCTTCTAATCTTTTTAAAAGTTCGGCCCATCTCCCCCGAAATTTTTGAGATTAAGAACTGGTGATTTGATGGTGAAGGGCAATTTCTCGAGGAAGAGAAAAAAAAGGCCCCTGTTGTAAGTGGCAAATGTGAAATTACCAGGTGTGGTAAGGAGGCCATTCTTCCACGATGCTCGCTTTAAGAACTTCAGAACAGCCATTAAAGATGTGGAATTTTTTCAAAAGCACTTGTATGGATAGAGAAATGCTGTATTGAGGTAACTGTGAAAAGAGCCTGTTTCAAATAGCTCTTTAAAAGGTTTCTTAACCCTACACAGTCTCGATAGTGCGCTACATCGATAACCAGATCCAGACATGTTAGTCCACGATCATAGATAGACCGGAATTGTTGAAAGTCGATGACTCAATCTCGAAGAATTGGTTTGCAATTCCAGTTCAACTCCTAGCATCGATGATATCTCTTGCCGATCCTCGTAAATCTAGCTATAGAGAGCAAAATTCACACCCAGGTTCATGAACTCCTCTTTCCCTTG